>JAODLM010000832.1:0-300000 GCA_036937905.1 Salvia rosmarinus
ACCAAGACACCATCATGATACTGCCGTGGTGGGCCAAACGTCCACCGGGTCTACATCGACATCGGTGCCTCGCGTCGACATTATCTTCCAAAGCATCGGATAAACTCGAGGTCGGAGGAATTAATACACCCCGCGTCCGATTGCGAGTTTCACTCAGGCGGTTCGACCCGGAAGGTAATCACCCCGGTTACCTGGAGCGGCCTAGTCGATCACAAAGGCCGTCAATTCTTCTGGTCAGACTCCTCCCGTCTAACATCATCACAGGGAGGCGCTCTATGCCACAGGCCGTCTCGGTATACCCCTACCTCAAAATACCAGCCCGATGGGAGTGCTAAGCTCGGGGTGACCAAGCGCTAAAGGCCTCACGAGTCTCACCAGATGTAGCCTTGCAGCATAGCAATTCTGAGAATCCTTGAGCGCCACCTCGGGACGACTGACCAAGACCTCAGCTATCTGACGGCGACCCTCCAAGTTGTCGAGGTCGGCATCCGAGGCACGGCGATATTGACGCGTCGTGCGCGATCTGAGGGGCGTGCATGGTCCCCACTCGACATGACGGTGTCGCCGAGCTCATAACTCACCGCCTCGACATTAACCCGGCCACCAGCCGGTTCGAAGAAGAGGGTGTTGCGGCGAGTGCGGTCTAAAGAGGCAAGTGACCCAACTCAGGAAGGCGAGATCTTGTTCGAGTCAGTACCCCACGGATGGCTAATCGATCGTGGTCAGCAGGAGGAGTGATGGCGCATGTCGTCGACTACACCGACCTCACAAACATTGCCAAAGATTGTTACCCTACGACATTGATAAGAAGGTGAAGGCCGGTGGACGAAAGTCTTGACTTCGGATCTACAAAGGATACCACCAACTCGATGAGCCGGAGGGCGCCCGAAACTGCGTTCATCACCGACCGCTCTTTGCTTACAGGAAGATGCTTTCGGCTGCAAGAACGCCGGGCTTGCCGAGAGGATGGTGGACGCAATATTCAAAGACCACATCGGGAGATTGTCGAGGTCTCGTCGCGACATCTTGGTCAAAGTCACAGCAGAGCATGCCCGGCGACCTCGGCCTTATCCTCAAACTCCTCGGTCGTGACCTCAAGCTCGACCCCGATGTACATTCATGGTGAAGCCGGTAAGTTCACAGGATCTTTGGGTTTCTCGAGAGGGCACGAAGGCCAATCCACCAAGGTGAAAGCGATGCTCGACATGCGGTGCCAAGGACCATCGTGAGATCCACAAACTCACGGTGCTGGCATGCCAGTGATTCTATCTCGAGCCGCAGCGGCCTTCTTCAAGATCTTGAGAAGAGCTCCGGACTTTGCCGGCGGGAAGAACACGTCGCCCTGCTCGAAGAGTACCTCGCCGACCGACCTTCCGATCCCGAAGAAGGTGAACTCCTTTCTATGTCAGCCCCTCGGACGAGGCCATCATTGTGGTAGATGCGAGATGAGGTGGGGCGACAACTCCCGTCTATTTTATCGGCCGAGCTCTCAAAGGACCGGAGGCGAGTACACCCATCCGAAAGTGGCACTAGCCTTGGTAAGCCAAGCGCGCTCCGACCCTACTTCAAGCTCGTTCAGTCCGGTACTAAGCGGTTACCTTTGAGACAAGTCTTGTCAAGCGAGTCATCCGGACGTAGCAGTGGGCACTTCGGCTCGAGCACAACATCTCGTCTCCCAGGTCGGCCATAAAGGCAAGCTCTGGACTTCGGTGGAGGCCAGAGTTCACCGAGGTGGGCTCTGCCCAACTTTCCCCCGCATAGGTTCTTTGGCGGATATGCGTGGGCGGGCCATTGCAAAGCAGACAGCGGGCGGGCATCCTCCTCCTCGGCCGAGATAAGAAGTGACCTCGCTGGGTTTACCTTCCCACCAACACGAGTGGAGTCTGAGCGCGATCTCGGGACTCCTCGCAGGAAGTGAAAGTGGACAAGGTCAGTCTTGAGACTCCCAAGTCGTGTAAACCGAGGTCCTAGGCGGTCGAGGCAAGGAGTATCGAATGAAGCAATACCTCGAGAAGGCAAAGGAGATGCTGACCTCATTCAGGTGCTTGATTCCGAATCCACGGGGAAGAACAGCCGAGCGCGTCCTCGACAAGTTAGGCTGCGTCATCAAGTCCACCGGTGGGAGGTTCATTCGAAGCATCGTGGAGTCGCGTCGGCATCATCACGAGATTGAGCGGCTGGATGTCTCCCATAAAGGCTATCGGAAGATGGCGCCTCTCGAATCGGCTCGAGCGAAAAGATGATGGCGAAATCGAAGTACCTCATACATGGGCGCTCTCTCGGAAGTCTTACCTTCAACCCCTCACGAGATGCCCGGGCGAGAAGAAGCGACTCGTGCTCCATGAAATTCTTGGGGTGCTTGTGGAAGTCCTGGTCGTCGAGTTCTCTCAGAAGACGGGGTCGGGATATGGCCCACCCTCATTCAAGATTCGGCCGAGCTCGTCAAAAAGTGCGTGCCAACTTATCCCGGTCAGGCGCCTCGAGACCGATCTAAGCGACTGCGAGTCCGTTCCTTTCATGCGTGGGGATCGACATCGTTGGCCCGTTTGACGAGCACCGGTCGGCTAAAATACTTAGTCGTAGTATAGATTACTTCACAAAATGGGTCGGTGAGCCCTTGAGCCTCACGAGCGGAAGATTGAGACATTCGTGTGGAAGAACATAGTCTGCTGACGATACCGCACTTCGATCTCGGACAACGGCACCCGCTTGTGGGTAAAAATTTCAGGAATGGTGTGAAGAGCTCCGGATCGAACAGCGTTTCACCTCGATCGCACACCCGGGCAGATGGTCGGACCGAGGTGGACGAACGATTGTCAAGGATTGAAGAAGAGGCTAGATCGAGCTAAGGGTGATTGGTGAAAATCTCAGTCCTCGGTCTCTGAGCGACACCTCGGACTTGCGGAGAAACCCCTTTCGGTTTGGTCTACGGGACCGAGGCCGTCATCTGTGAGATCGGCGTACAGCCCTCGCCTCTTCCTCGACCGGCGGGAGCGAGGAAGACCTGCGTGCAGCCTTGGCGCTCGAGGAGAAGCGAGCTCGCCATCATGAAGCCAGTCTGAGGCGGTCGCGCGATACTACAACAAAGGGTCAAAGCCTCCGCACTCAAGTAGGCGACCTCGTCCTCGAAAATAATGAAAGCAAGCTGGATCGACATGGAAGGCCCATACCGTTCACGAGGACCTCGGCAAAGGCTTACAAGCTAGCTCACCTATCCGTGCACTTATCCCCGAACCGGCATATCACTCATTTGAGGAGGTACTTTACATAACCGATTTCAAATCGCATCATGTTTGTCCCTTATTGTTTTGCAAGTGCGATGTTATTTATCTCAATAAAAGCGTTTGTTTTTCCGGAATAATATTTCACTTAATCTTATACACATGTGAACATCTATTTGGATATACCACATTTAAACCTTCACAGGGCGCCCTTACGAAGATGAAAAACCCACTAAGTAGGGGTACTCACTAGCGCTAGCCGCACTCGCATGATTACTCGTTAAATTGAACATCTCGGTCAGGCATACGGACTACTCATTAAATTGAGCGTCCTACATCGCATACGATTACCCATTAAGTTGGAATATCTACATGCAAAAGACATCGGATCGGATCTCGTCAAATTATGCCCTTTATTTGGGAAGATATACACTACGTATCTGATCTAAATACATTTATGACAAAAGCGAAGTCTAGCTATGTTTGTACCTCTCAGGGGAAAATATACGAACAGTCTAAATACATTCGACTACATACAAAGTCTAAGCTATATACAAACTCATTCGGGCTTAGGGCTCCCGCCACGACTGGCTGAAGCTACACGATTCGAACAAAATCTCCGTCGGATGAACACTGGAATGAACTCGTGCCTACCCGGTCGATGAGGCCGACATCCCGGTAACCGCTCGGCACATTCGGCGCGCCTCGAGCGCCCGACTAATGGGGACTCCGGCGTCCCGAGGCTACTCCGGGGCTGGCGCGGCTCGAGATATGCTCCGACACGAGGTAGAAGCTCGGGGCGAGGTTGGACTCTTGTCGCCGACGCGTCCCGCCCGGCCGACCTCGGCCTTACTCGACCCCAGTGGACTCGATGTCCCTCTTGAGCTCGGCTGGCCACAGGCGCCCAGGTGCGGCCGGACCAAGTAGCCTCGCAGGCGTGGTCGGCATAACGCCCCATCGTCGAGTTTGACTCTAACTCTGGTGGGGTCGGCGGTGCAGCTACTTGGCAGCGGGCGCGTTTCCGGAAGATCTCGTAGATCTTGAGTGCTTCACGAGAGTCGAGGCAATCCTGAAGTTTTACTATTCGGCCTCTCGTCCTCGGCTACCGCCCCGAGCGCCGAACGCTCTCAACCGGAGATGGTCGCACCACGGATCGGAATCACCGCGTAGCGTGCTCTTCGGAGACCCTCGCCGACCGAGCTCCTCCTCCTTGCATCGGCGCCCGATGGCGTGTGATAAGTCCGTCCTGGACCTCAAGATGCACGATCGCCTTAACAGAGCCTCGTTCGGCGGGCGAGCCGCCTCTTCGACCTCTTGCAACTTCTCCGGTCGGACGGCGGCCTTGCTGATATCCATCTTGGCAAAACACGGGTCGATTCGGTCGGCTCCTCGAGCACTTCTTCGTCCTTTTGCCAGGCACCTGGACCTCTTTTAGCTTAGTCAACAAGTCGTGGTCGAGCCGAGGTATGGAGAGTAGAGTGCTAAAAATATAAGACAACACACATTTCGAATCATGACTTTTATTATTCATAAAGTGGAAATGTTTACAAAGCTAAGGGTCTATCGACCTAGTTCGACCTATTACATTAGGCCGACCTCGGGCTCTTTGCCGGCTCGCGACCTCCACTTGCACTAGATCTGTTGCGGTCAAGGCCCTCTGAGGAGGAAGCTCAGCTCGGTTCCTCCTCCTCCTCCTCGACTCGGCCCGAACCTCGACAAGTAGCTCACGGGCTCAGGATCTTCATCCTCCTTGCCTGGGCGACCTCGGCCGTGGAAGGATCGGACTGGGCCTTGGGGCCTCGAGCCGGGAAGGAGCTAACCCGGAGATCACGGGCGTAAGCACTGTTGACTCTCGGTCGACCCATGGTGAGACTAGCGAAGTCCACCATCTCGGTATCGATCGAAAATTGCTCGGGTTTGTAGATGTCGAAGGTGACCGTCTCCCAGCAATTTACATGTGAGCTTCCCGTCGCATGATCGATTAACGTCAAGGCCATCTTGAAGCGATTTGCTAGCAGCAAGTGCTTCTTGGTCGAATCTTGCCCATATTTAGGACATAGAAGTCAATTTGGAAAAATAGGGTCCTACACCTTGGCGAGCACATCCTCAGCGATCCCGCCGGGATAGACACTTGATTTGTACGCGGTGAATCTCAACACAAGGCGGTCGGAGTGGTGCGAGTTTGACTCTTGATAGATAGAGGGGCATCACATTGATTGATGCCCGAGATCAACATAAGCTTGTCTATCCTCGTTGTCCCGATCATATAAGGTATATAGAACATCACAGGATCGGTACATTTGAGTGGGAGGTCTCGCTTGAGTACGGTTGAGACATTCTTTCCCATACGGAACTTGGCGTCGTACGTATGCTTGACTATCTTGGTACCACGCTCCTTTAGGAACTTAGCACACCTCGGCATCGAGGTCAAGCGATGATCAAAGGTATGTTGATCTACGCTTTTAAAGATCTTGATCATCTCATTCATCTCTTGACTTCTTTGTTCCTTGCCAACCTTCACGGAAAGGGAGGTCGATCTTGATCTACGTCTTGTCATGCTACCTTGGCGAGGCCTTCGCCTCGGGTTGAGTTCCTTGACCAAGTCCTCGATTCCTCGGTTATGTCTTCTCTCCATGTCTCCTTGTTGGGGCTCCTCACTTGCTGGCAAGTTCTTGCCGCTCCTCAAGTTGATTGCGTTGACGTGCGCCTTGGCTCGATTTGCACTTGGCGGGAAGTGTCACTGCTTTTGGTTGATCTTTGAGATCTCTTGTCAAGGTGTTCAATTTGGGTCGGACCTGATTGCGAGGACTCTGTTGTCTCTGTTTTGAAGTTGTCGAGATCTCGCACCATCCTCTCTTGTGTAGCTCCTTGACTGTGCACTATCTCGGCTAAAGATGGTCGAGCTTGAGGTGGGTTCTGCCCAGGAGGTGCTTGATAGTGTGTGCCTCCGTACCTCAAGTTCTCGTGATTTTTCCATGGTGGGTTGTATGGGTCGAAGCGGGGCTTCTGATCTTGAGCGTTTCCTCCACCACCGTTGTTGATATGCCCAAAGGCATTCACCTCTTCTTCTTCAGCTACTTGTAGACATTCGTCCGTGTTGTGGGTGGTGGCAAAGAAAGCTGACACGCTTTGACATTCTTCTTGGCCATAGTGGGCCTCAGCAGTCCATCATCCTGTTTTATCATGGCCTTCATATCCTTCGTATCGGATCAAGAAGTAGTAGCTTGAGGGTTGGGCATCGTCTTGACCATTGCGTTGGCATCATTTCGAGACTCCTCGGACCAAGTGTACGAGTAGTTTGAATGCCTCGCTGAGGATGGAACCTCCGCACGCAGCACTCACGAGCTGCCTCCGAGTCGCCCTCAAGCCATTCACATAGTATTGAATCAAATCTTGATCGAGATTTGATGATTGGGACACTTTGCCAAGATGGATTTGAAAGCGACACCAATAGTGACACCGTCTCGCCATTTCCCATACGGAGGAACTCATCCTTTTCCTCACGCTTTGTATCCTTGAGATGGGATAGTATCTCTCGATGAACTTGTTGAAGCCACGCATGAAGTAGTGACACTACCCGTAGGCAAAGTGTCTGACCACTCGAGCACCGTCGTTGAGTGAATTAGAAAGGATATGAGTCGGATGTACTCATCGACTTCATCCGCACACGCTTATGGTGCTACACACCATTTCAAAGTCACGGAAATGGCGCTTGGGGTCATCTCACGGCATATCGGCTGAAGCTTGGCAAGATCTGCATGAAAGAGTGCCTTAGCTCCCAATTGTCCTCGATCTCGGGCAAAGTGATGCCCAAGGACTAAGAACTGTTGTTGTTCGGGAACATCATCTCGAGCGTCTGCTCTCCACAGGTGGTGGGTTTGTGGGTTCCTCCTCCTCCATGTTGTATTGCCTTGGTCGTGCCTCCTCAAGGCGGGCGTTTCTCCTCGACTTGCCTCTTGCCTCCGAATGGTTCTCTCAATTTCTAGGTCGAACAAGAGCTCTCCGTCCTTTGCGCAAGGTTAGGTTGGAGCATGCAAACCAAACAAAAACAAAAAGTGAGTAACATCACTAGAATAAGCCAGACTCCCAAGAACGGCGCCAATCTGGACGACCTTGAAACAAACGTCGTCAAAGGTCCCAAGGTGGGTCAAGATCAATTTATAATCTCATCAACTTGAACACATAGTTCGTATATGACAAGTTAAAATTCGAACCCAAGAGAGCTGGTTGTGTTGTTACTCGAGTTGTCACAGTTTGGTAGGAGGATGCCCGAGAGGGCAAGATGTCGATCGGTGATGGTCTCGGTGAGAAATATCTTGAGAGATAGATCTTGAAGCAGAATGTAAGCGAAACTTCATCTGAGTAAAAGTTAAATAACAAGCGGTTGGGCGAGGTTCCACACGTTGAGATCTTGGTCGAGGTGTCGGTCATAGGTTCGAGGTTTTCACCACAGTGAATGTCGTTGGTTAAAGGTACCAAGGTGTAGCGCCTTTTTGGTGATCACGTACACAGCCCACCCCAGCTTGCCCTTAGGTTTTAGGACAAAAGCACAGAGGCCCCTGCCTTGTCCCTTGCGAATGGTCCCCCAACTAGGTTATCCCGCCCCAACAACTTGACTCACTAGACATTGACCTTGCGGCCGATCGAGGGTGGCTGAAGCCCCTTTCCCAAGGCGGACTACAATCACCCTCGGCCGCACTTCCCGGGATAAAGAGACACTTGATGTCTTACTCGGCTATTGCTTGTAACTACCCTCCCCAAGGTTACTGGGGTCGAGTTAACGCTCGAGGAAAGGAATAACATGTGTATCAAGCTCAGAACTTGGGAACACCCACTCGAGGTTCTAAGGGCGTTTAGACCTCACGACTCTCATGACCTCGACTCAGCGTGCTTCCCAGTGAGCCCAACCAAACCGACTACTCACGCATAATCGACATAAACACGAAAGTAATAAACAAGAACATAAAGCGAAACCATACTTGAATATAAAATCAAACCTAAATGAAGAGCATTCTCTGCAGCGGCGGTTGCTCGAGTAGAGATAACAAAATACATGAAATAATGTTTGCCGTATGACTTGTTATCTTATCCCAATCACTCATGAAAACTTAAGAGAAGTAAAAGAGAAAGTGCAGAGAGAATTCGGGACTTGATGCTTTCCCTCTCCAACCGAATTGTTGTTAAGTTGTTGTTGTGTTGGGAGCCTAGGTGTCTTTCCTCTTTGGCTTGGTCGTGACGCGTATCTCGAGATGGCGGTGGTGAGTCGGTAGCTCGGGCTCTGGACAGATGGAGACTCCTCGGCTTCAGTGCAGGCGGGTTTGTCTCATCTCGACCACTGCGAGGTTGACCTTTCCCTTTCGGCAAAAATCGGTCCTGCTTGGCGAGAAGGACCTTTCCGAGAATCTTCCATTTGCGTGCAAGTCCGCCGAGTTCTTGACCTTGTCTCCCGGTTTGCATTCGACTTTACCCTCGTCCCTACGTCATTCCTCGTCCTTTCCGCTCTTCCTTGTCTCGATCATCCTCTTGGCTTCATATCGGCTCGTTGATCGAGCTTAGCTCCATGCACGGTGCCGTGTCTTGGCAAGATGTCGAATGCCTTTCGAGGTAATCTTGAGTTTTACCTCTCTCATGGGAGGTGGCTGATCTTGCCCAAGGTCCGTCTCGACTGCGGCACCCCAAGCGTGTCCTCCCAAACACAAACACACACAAAGAACACACAAAATGCACTCTTTCTAGGGCAAGGACTACCCCAAAAAGAGCACGAAAAGCGGGCTCGTCAATAACTATAAACATATAGCTACTTTTTGTGTATATATACAACTAATACAAGTTTACCTTAATCATATCTTTTTTTCTAAGTAGTGTGGTCAGGCTGCTCTATTTATATAATATATGTTCTTTTTATACACATACACATACACATTCATTATCAATATATAATAGGATTAAGGATTTAGTGATTCTCTTTCATATGTGGCATCATATATAATCTCTCCAAATAATTGTGAGTAGATTTTTTCATCCCATAATACACAATTATTTGTATCCACCAATTTTATTTGGCCCATCAATTAATTAGTTGGCTAGATAAATAGTTATTTTTTTATTAAGAAATTCAATTTAATTTGATTAATATTAATTTTAATTTTTTCATGAGACTTTACCAATTCAAGATACAAATTGAATGTATATTTTGTACGATTTTAAACAAATTTTTAATCATTTATTGATTTTTCATGAAATTCACAAATTGGAAATCTGAATAAAATAATATATTTGTACAAATTTTTAAAATAAATTTTGAAACTCATATCGATTTTTCATGAAACTTCACAAATTAATAAAAATAAATTTGAAATAAATAATCCACGTAGGAGAGAGATTGCGTTAATCATTAATCCCATTATATATTGATTTTATAAATCTAAACGAATTTATGTCTTAACATATATTACTATACGAGTTTGAGACGAGAACAAATATATAGTAAAATCAATTTTTAATCAAATTTATGGCAATATATATATATATATATATAAATTGGTCCATACATTGATAGATATGTCTATGTGAGATTTTCTCAATTTTAATGAATAATGTACATTTTATTGATTATATGTTTTAAAAATTAAATGAATTCAGGTAATTAGCGGATATTACTATACGAGTAACACGGGAATATAATTTTCTCTATTTTTAATTCTTTTGCTATTTATTTTATTTGGGTACAAAAATATATATTCTAGACGGGTACAAACATTTATCGACATACCTATGCGAAATTTTTAAGCTCACATTATTTTTTTGGCGAGCCTTCACAATTAATAAAAAGTTTTGAAATAAATAGTAAATTCAAAATTTTATCGAGAGAATAACCAATTATTCGAATAAATATATATTTTATTAATTAGATCTTTTGTAAATTTAAACGAGTTTAGATAATTAGTGGATATTACTATACGAAAATGAGATGAGAACATATAGTAAAATCAATTTTTAATCCGATTTGTGATGACTACATTATGTATATAAATTCTAAGCAGTCAATACAATAAATGACATGTACATTGTGAAATTTGATAGGAATACAATTTTTCTATTTTTAATTTTTTTCCTATTCATATTATTTGGGTGCAAAATATATATTCTAGATGAGTACATACATTTATCGACATACCTATGTGGATACATTACAGGCGAATACATATATTTACAATATAAAGTGATTTTCCATTAGAATTGATGAAATATAACCTACACATATCAAATTCAGACGATCGTCCTAATATAAAGATTATTTTATTTAATATAATCATAAACACAATCTAAAATATTTACCATGAACTTCTACGGTTCTGAGCTAGTTAAATCTTTAAACAAATGAAAACAATCATTCCCGCTTCAAATCTCCACTAATAAAATAGCCAAAGTGAGTGCGATACTAAATCTATAACTAAAAGAGAATAGTTTAGACAATATTATTTCCTGTCGAGTTTTCATGCACCCCGCCCAAACCCCATGCAATTGCTAGAAGACGAAAATGCATGTATCACTAGGCACGATCTGCGCTTGCCAAATGCCACGACTGATTTTTTTTTCTCATTTCTTTTATTATTATTTTTCTTTCTTCTTTTTTGTTTCCTCTATTTCTTTCCTTCTGTAAATTGGATATTTTATTAACAAAAGAATATTGAAAATACATCTTATATTAAAGATAGTGTACAAGATCTTTAATTTGATACATATAATTATAAAATAAATTTGAAATATAAGAGTTATGGTCATTTGAAAAATTGAGATAGATTTAAAACCAGATCTAAAAATTATTTGTCTTTTCTATTTCAAATGTCTTCGGCTTTTCCTAAAACAATTTCATTGGACCTTTTTCATACTTTATATTCCTATTTCCCTATAGAAGTGCATCTGCAGTGTGAATTCTATTCCAAAATCTCTTCATTGTTCTCTTCAAATATCCATAAGTTTGACTTATTTTGTATCAGTTGAACAAAGAAAAATGATTGTTAGTAAATGGTCCAAAAGTAGTATTAATTAGTAAATTTATAGTCTAACATATCACAGTCAAATAAAATCTGTATCGTAGTTGGATTTGTTACTCATCTTATGCTTCCATCTAAATACTCAAAGAAGAATCGGTATCTTGAAACAAGAAGATTAAATAAAAATCGGGCATCATAGAAACCCCAAATCCTTTGTTGTCCACTATCTTCATTCATCGGCAAAGCATTCGATCCGTGCGAGCACACTCATTGGATGTCACTATATGTGTTTCGAAATTGCAATTTGAACTCATGTTTGCAAGCATTGAAGAAGAAGAAGCAATGTGGTTTCGTGGTGTAGTTGGTTATCACGCCGTCTAACACCTTTGAAGGGTCTCGGTTCGAGTCAGGCAAGCCATTCAATATCTTTTCTCTTTAGATTACACATCAAGTCTCGGACTCCACTAGTTTCGATTATTACCCTTTTAATTTTACGTGATAAGTATCGATTTTGATTATTACGACCGGAATGTCGAGTCCTCCGTGCTGCAGTTGGTCTAGCAGCGTGGCGGTGAGTCACGCTTGGTATCGCGTAACAAGTTGAATTTCAAGACCTCCCTTCGATGAAAATACCATTGTCGAGACGATTCGTGAAGGTGTTTCTACGCTTTATATTCTTTGTATTCTGTTGATCTTGTGGTTTCATTATTTGAGTTGGCTTTGTAGTGAGCAGAGGGATGTCTCAGTCTTGTTCTTGGATCCACTTTTGGGATGCCTTATCATGTATTTTACGATTGTTAGTGGTTTTTGAGTGCTGCGTGTTGAGGGACCCTTAGGCAAATCGAGGCGATCTGCACCTCTTTGCTTGCATGTGTTCACTTTCCCAATCCCCCGCGCCCGCGATCACACCGCACTGAGGTACTCTTTTCCCCACCGGTCATGGGGTTTTAATGAGGCCCGTCCTTTCTGCGCCACTAAGGGGTTCGTTGAGGTGGTTTTGTTTCTTTATCGCTTTCGTGGGTTGAGCAAGTCGCTTCTTTGCCTATCTGTTTGGCTGTTAGGAGTTTTAACCTCCCGCCGCATTTCTTCAGAATTAGGCCGATCCTCGGGCATACCGAGTTCGGTTTGTATTATGTTTTGTCTGCTTTATGTTATTTAAATGCGCTTTTGACCAAAAAAAGAAAAGAAGAAGTTAAGAGTGAATAAAAGGAGGAAGATACAAAGTGAAGAAGTCACCTGACGAGAAGGAGAAGAAGCCATGGCGAGAGAAGAAGTCATGAGAAGAAAGAAGAAGTAGAAGAAGACGCTAACAAAGATGTAAAATTAGGTTGCTTACATTTTCCTTTATATTGCTTTCATTTATTTTTGTTTTTGTTTGATAAATTTAATCGATTTTTTAAATATGGATGGTGATTTAATGGGCTTTTAATTTAGGCCTATTTAGTTCAATTATGGGCTCAAAATTATCATATTAAATGTGGGTTGTTGGATTTATATAAAAAGATATCGGTTATTGATTATCATGAATTAATTATTTTCAAAACCAAAGTGACGAATAGGCTACTTTTGTGGGTTAGTTCTATTGGTATAATTGATGGGATATGGCCCAACCGCTCGAAGCCAGCCGACAGCTCCAAACGAGTACGGGCCACGCGGTTAAGCTCCAAGGCAAACCCTAATCAGCCCCCAAAACCCTAGCCCCGGAACTCGAAAGTTAGCGCCACCTCCACGTGGCGCACGGAGGCAAACATCCCTACAGGCGAGAGCGAAGAGCCCCACACGCTGGAAGAGTCCCGCCAATGGAGGAATGGGCACGCCCAGAGCCCTCGAGACATGTATAAACAGGAGTTAGATTGAAGGTAAAGGTTAGCAACTTCTTGAATACTAAGAGCTTTAGCTATACCACCGTAATCAAAACATAGTGAAAGTATTGAAGAATCACTCTCCGTGGACGTAGATCTCATTAACGATCGAACCACGTAAAAGCCTCGTGTTCTTTATCGCTTTACGTTAATCTCGCATATCTGCATATACTAGATTTATCATTGGCACCGTGCATGGGAAACATCAACAAAAAGCTTCGCTTTCTCTACAAAATTAATGGCAAGGACACGCGCAACCGCCGTCGATGTCAGAACAACCGCTACCGAGGACAACCGGTGGTCACTCGGTATGAGAGAGATTGCGGATGCCTGGCGGTCACACACGAGGGCAACATGGAAAATGTTTCCATACACACTCGGGATCGCCCGCCACGAAGGGAAGACACTAACCTCAATGAGGACGAGCAGACGGTTTGTTAGTCCACGAGGCCTCGCCGAGCCGTGACCGATTCCTTAACACCAACCTCGCTAATTCAAAGCTTCCTCCACCGGAGGACAAATGAAGCGGCACCTCCGAATGGCGAATCTGGGCGCCCGCGGCCACCCACCCCACCGAGGCGGTCAACGCCGCCTCGGCAAAATAGCCGAGAATGCGCACACCAATCCGCCCGTAAGTCAATCACCTCATGAGGGTCGCAACCATTCACCACCCGTCACACCAAGCCGCTTTCCACCTCGGCATGCCGTCCCGAGAGCCGAGCGAGAATAGGATAGAGGAAAGGCGAGCCGAACTCCCCGAGAGATGATAGACGCTGTTATCGGTTCCCACCCTCCAAGAGAGATGGCAACGATCTCCGGGGTTCGACCGAGCGGAAGAATCATCTCCTTTCTCCGCAGAGATTTTGGACACGCCCTGCCCCGCCCGTGATAGGGCACCTAACATCGCCGCCTCACGATGGCCCTGGGACCCTCCGACTCCTTTTTCACCTACACCACTAACATGGCGAATCAAGGAATGGAAGATTTCCATATGCAAGATCTTCCCGAGGTGCCGATCTCCAACGCCGTATTTGGTTCACCCGCCCGCCAAAATAGTATACACCGCCTGTGATCTCATAGATCGGTTTAAGTGGCGTTTATCGAAAATGCCACCCCAGCGACCTCGTCCGACTCGCTGCCACACCGCCAAGGCGGACGAGACGATGTCGAACTTCGTTCGAGGTTCATGAGTCTCTCAAAATCGATGAGCAACAATCTTATATCATCAACGCTGTTCAAGAACGGGATCCACCCGGCGATTGAACAAGGAGATCACCCGTGAGAAGTCGGGAGACGGCTAGTCGCCTTTGGAACCTGGTGGAAAACTTCACGTCGAGGCGAATCGAACCGAAAGAAGAGAGACACAGGACGAGCAATGATCGAAAGAAAGAGGCTTGGATGACCGGGCCGAGGCGCCGAACGCCAAGTGCCTTCGAGAGAATCGGAAGGGCCCTCTAGAGTCCGGTGCTCGGACTCGGCCGGATCCCCAGCGGCAAAGCACCTCATCTGCTCAAATCGAGAGCGGAGATATTCGAGCTCACGCCGAGCTCTTCCCAAAGCCCCTCCCATGAAAGGAGGATCCAAGAAGAGGTCAACGGAGGAATATTGTGACTATCACGGGGTATGGTCACGATACCGAGGATTGCGTGAACCTAGGTCTCAGATTGACGAGCTCATCAAAGAAGGAGCCTCAAGAATACCTCGCCGAGCTCGGCCGGGGAACAAAAGCGCGAGGGAAGTTAACAACGGTGGCAATAATCATGGGCCGACCTTGACGGCGACCCGGCTCAAGACGACGAGGACGAAGGTCCCAACACTATAGAGTAGGTCATGCCATTACCGAAGCTCCTCAGAGAACGAGCGAGGTCGTCGTTAAAAACGAGGCTCGGAGGTCGGTCCCCGGGCGAAGAACAAGCGACTCCGGATGGTGAGGACATCGTGTTTCTAAAGACGACCCGTGCCCAAAATCATGCCCCACCAAGACACCATCATGATACAAGCCGTGGTGGGCAACAAGAACGTCCACCGGGTCTACATCGACATCGGTGCCTCCGTCAAGATTATCTTCCAAAGCTCTGCTCGGATAAACTTCGAGGTCGGAGGAATTAAATACACCCCGCACCATCCCGTTATGAGTTTCACTCAAGAGGCGGTTCAACCCGAAGGGTAATCACCTTCCGTTACCGTGAGGACGCGCCTCCCAAGTCGGCCACAAAGGCCATCCAATTCTTCTGGTCCGAGCTCCTCCCTGCATAACATCATCCCGGGAGAGGCGCTCTATGCCACCAGGCCGTCGCTCGGTATACCACTCACCATCAAAATACCCACCCCGATGGGAGTGCTAAGCATCCGGGGTGACCAAACGGCAGCCTAAAGAGTGCTCACGAGTCTCAACCCAAGATGTAGCCTCGCCTGTGCATAGCAATTACTGAGAATCCCAGAGGCGCCACCCGGGACGACTCGACCAAGACCTCCAAATTATACGACTACGACCCTCCAAAGTTGTCAAGGTCGGCATCCGTGGCCCACCGATATTGCAACGCGTCGTGTGCTCCGAGGAAAGACAGGACGTGTTCGCATGGTCCCCACTGACATGACCGAGGTCGCCGAGCTCATAACTCACCGCCTCAACATTAACCCGCCACCAAGCCGGTTCGTCAAGAAGAGGGTGTCATGCGAGCGAGCAGCGGTCATAAGAGACGAAGTGACCCAACCCGTAAGGCCAAGATCTTGTTCGAGGTCAGTACCCCACCTGGATGGCTAATCGATCGTGGTCCGAAGCCGTGAGGGAGTGGCGCATGGCCGACTACACCGACCTCAACAAACACCGCCTGAAAGATTGTTACCCCTCCCGACATTGATAAGAAGGTGAAGGCGGTGGGCCACGTAAGTCTTGACTTCCCGGATCGTACAAAGGATACCACCAAACTCGATGAGTCCCGAGGACGCCCAAGACATGCGCTCATCACCGACTTCTGCCTTTGCTTACGGAAGATGCCTTTCGGCTCAAGAACGCCGGGCTTACTTACCGAGGATGGTGGACGCAATATTCAAAGACCACATCGGGAGATTGTCGAGGGTCACGCCGACGACATCTTGGTCAAAAGTCCGAAACGGAGAGTCAGGCGACCACGGCAGACTATCCTCAAACTCCTCAGTCGGCCAACCTCAAGCTCAACCCCGTAAATGTACATTCATGGTGAAGACCGTAAGTTCACAGGATCTTTGGGTTTCTCAAGAGGGCTCAAGGCCAATCCCACCAAGGTGAAAGCGATGCTCGACATGCGGTGCCAAGGACCATCCTGAGATCCACAAACTCACCGGTGCCTGGCAGCCTCGCCAGATTCCTATCTCGAGCCGCGAAGCAGCTTCCCTTCTTTAAGATCTTGAGAAGAGCTCCGGACTTTGCTGGCGGGCAGAAGAACACCGTGTCGCTTTCAGACAACCGGAAAGAGTACTCACCGACCGCCGACCTCGTCCGTCCCGAAAGAAGGTGAACTCCTTTCTATATCTCGCCACCCTGACGAGGCCATCATTGTGATATTGATGCACGAGATGAAAGGGACGACAACTCCCATCTATTTTATCACCGAGCTCTCAAAGGACCGGAGACGAGGTACACCCACCTAAAAGGTAGCACTAGCCTTGGTAAACGCCAAGCGACGCCCGACCCTACTTCCAAGCTCATTCCGTCTGTGTACTAAGCGATTACCTTTGAGACAAGTCTTGTCAAAGCGAGTCATCCGGACGTATAGCAGCTGCTGGCACTGAGCTGGCGAGCACAACATCTCGCACTCCTGTGTCGGCCATAAAAGGCAAGCTCTAGCCGACTTCCCGGTGGAGGCCAAATTCACCGAGGTGGGCTCTACCAGTGAGGTCACTCCAACTCCCACCCCGCAACTGGAGGAAGTCGCCTTGCACCGCCCGATGGTTGCCGGTGATGTACGTGGACGAGCTTCATGCAAACGGGCAGCGGAGCGGCATCCTCCTCCTCGCCCGAGAGCAAGAAGTGACCCACTCCGGGTTTACCTTCCCGACCACCAACAACGAGGTGGAGTACGGCCGATCTCGTGGACTCCACCTCGCAAAGGAATCGAAAGTGGACAAGGTCCAGATCTTCGAGACTCCCAAGTCGTGGTAAACCGCAGTCCCTAGGCGACACGAGGCAAGGAGTATCGAATGAAGCAATACCGAGAAAGCAAAGGAGATGCTGACCTCATTCAGTGTACTTCAAGATTCATCGAATCCCACGAGGGAAAACACCGAGCCGACGCCTCGACAAGTTAGCTGCGCCATCAACAAGTCCACCGGTGGAGAGGTTCATTCCAAGCATCGTGGAGTCCCACGTCGGCATCATCACCGAGATTGAGCCGAACCTGGATGTCTCCCATAAAGGCCTATCTCGGAAGATGGCGACTACCTCAAGATCGGCTCAAGCCAAAAAGATGATGGCGAAATCCTGTAGTACCTCATACACGAGGCGCGCTCACCTGGAAGTCTTACCTTCAACCCTCCCGAGATGCCTCGCGGAAGAAGCCGACTACGTGCTCCATGAAATTCCTTGAGGGTGCTTGTGGAAGTCACATCGGTCGCGAGTTCTCTCAAAGAAGACACGAGGTCGGGATATTACTCGCCCACCCTCATTCAAGATTCGGCCGAGCTCGTCAAAAAGTGCCCGAAGTGCCAACTTCACTCCACGGTCAAAAGTCGCCTCGCATCGATCTAAGCAAACTGCGAGTCCATGTCCTTTCATGCAGTGGGGATCGACATCGTTGGCCCGTTTGATCGAGCACCGTGTCGGCTAAAATACTTAGTCGTAGTCAGAGATTACTTCACAAATGGGTCGAGGTCGAGCCACTTCGAGCCTCACGAGCGTGAAGATTCGAGACATTCGTGTGGAAGAACATAGTCTCGCCGCTTCGCATACCGCACATTCTCGATCTCGACAACCGACCCGGTTCGTGGGTAAAAATTTCAGGAATGGTGTGAAGAGCTCCGGATCGAAGCAACGTTTCACCGATCGCACACCCGCATTTAATGGTCGACCGAGGTGACGAACCGCGCGATTGTACAAGGATTGAAGAAGAGGCTAGATCGAGCTAAGGGTGATTGGCTGAAAATCTCCCAAGTCCTCGGTCTCTGTAATCGACACCTCGGACTTCGCGCGGAGAAACCCCTTTCAGTTTGGTCTACGGGACCGAGGCCGTCATACTGGCCGAGATCGGCGCACTCAAGCCCTCGCCTCTTCTTCACTCGACCGGCCGGAACGAGGAAGACCTGCGTGTACAACCTTGACGCCTCGAGGAGAACGCGAGCTCGCCTCATAAACGAAGCCAAGCACAAGGCCGGTCGCACGATACTACAACAAAAGGTCAAAGCCTCCATGACCAAGTAGGCGACCTCGTCCCCACGAATAATGAAGCTTGAGCCGAGCGCCTTAACAAGTGGATCCGACATGGGAAGGCCCATACCGCTGCTCACGAGGACCTCGGCAAAGGGGCTTACAAGCTAGCTCACCTATCCGTGCACTTATCCCCGAACACGGTATATCACTCATTTGAGGAGGTACTTTACATAGCTCGATTTCAAATCAAGATCATGTTTGTCCCCTTATTGTTTTGTCAAGTGCGATATTATTTATCTCTCAATAAAACGTTTGTTTTTCTCGAATAATATTTCACTTACCATCTTATACACATGTGAACATCTATTCGATATACCACATTTAAACCTTCACAGGGACGCCCTTACGAAGATGAAAAACCCACTAAGTAGGGGTACTCACTAAGCGCGCACAAGACCGCATGATTACTCATTAAATTGAACATCTCAAAGCATAGGCATACGGACTACTCATTAAATTGAACGTCTCACATGCACGCATACAGACACCCATTAAGTTGGAATATCTACATGCAAAAGACATCCGGATCGGATCTCGTCAAATTATGCCCCTTTATTTGGGAAGATATACACTGTATCTGCCTAAATACATTTATGACCAAAACGAAGTCCTAAGCTATGTTTGTACCTCTCAAGGGGAAAATATACACTTTGAATCCAGTCTAAATACATTTTCGATCACATACAAAGTCCTAAGCTATATACAAACTCATTCGGGCTTCCGAGCTCCACCGCCACGACTCACTCAAGCTACACGAGCTCGAACAAAATCTCGTGTCGGCGATGAACACTGGAATGAACTCGGTGCCTTCAACCCGGTCGACGAGGCCGACATCCCAAGAACTCCGCTCTCGGCACATTCGGCGCAGCCTCTGAGACGCCCGACCTGAATGGGACTCCGGCGTCCCCGAGCCTACTGTGGGACGGGCGCGCAGCTCGACATGCTCCGACCTGAGGTAGAAGCTCCAGGGGCCGAGGTTGGACTCTTTCCCTGGCCGGGTCGCCGCCGCGCCCCCGCCTCAGCCGACCTCAGGCGCCGACCGCTCCCGACCCGGTGGACTCGATGTCCCTTCTTCCGACTCCGGCTGGCCACAGGCGCCCAG
The DNA here is from genome assembly GCA_036937905.1 of Salvia rosmarinus. Taxonomy (NCBI): domain Eukaryota; kingdom Viridiplantae; phylum Streptophyta; class Magnoliopsida; order Lamiales; family Lamiaceae; genus Salvia; species Salvia rosmarinus. Next base: position 19,587 of record JAODLM010000832.1, read on the forward strand.
GTGCGGCCGGACCAAGTAGCCTCAAGCATCTGGTGAGTCGGATAACCGCCCCATCATCGTGTTCTTCAACTCTAACATCGGTGGGGTCGGCAATGTCAGCTACTTGGCTTGGGCAGACGACGTTTCGGAAGATCTCATAGATCTTGAGGTACTTCACGAGGGAGTCGAGGCAATCCTTGAAGTTTTTACTATTCGGCCCCTCCTCGTCGTCCTCAAAGACTATCCCCTCCCGAGCGTGCTCGAACCCGCTCATCAACCGGAGATGGTCGCACCACGGATCGGCGAATCACCGCCAGTGTGCGTGCTCTTCGGAGACCCACGCCACCGAGCTCCTCCTCACACCGCATCAGCGCCCTGGATGACGCCGGCAGATAAGTCCGTCCTCGACCTCAAGATGCACGATCTTAACTCCGAGAGCCTCATTTCTCAAGAGGCGAGCCGCCCACAATCGACCTCTTGCAACTTCTTCGGTCGGCAGACGACGCCGAGCCGATATCCATCTTGGCCAAAACACGGGTCAGATTCGATCGGCTCCTCGAGCAGACTTCTTCGTCTTTTCGCCAAGGCACCTGGACCTCTTTAGCTTAGTCAACAAGTCGTGGTCGAGCCCGAGGTATGGAGAGTAGAGTGCTAAAAATATATGACAACACACATTTCGTAAGTCGCAACTTTTATTATTCATAAAGTGGAAATGTTTACAAAGCTTGGTGGTCCCATCGACCCTGTAGCTCAACCTATTACATTAGGCCTGACCGACCAGCTCTTTGCCGGCTCGCCGACCCCACTTGCACTAGATCTTGTTGCGGTCAAGGCCCTTCGAGGAGGAAGCTCTGAGCTCGGTTCCTCCTCCTCCTCCTCCTCGCCCGGCCCGAACCTCGCAAGTAGCTCACGGAGCTCGTGATCTTCATCCTCCAGACCGGGCGACGACCTCGGCCGTCGGAAGGATCGGATCGACGCCAGGCCTCAAACCTGGGAAGGAGCTAACCCTTGGGAGATCACCCGGCGTAAGCCTTGTTCGGCTCTCTGAGGTCGACCTCACCAATTGTAGGAAATCGTGTATGTTAACCCACCCGAGGATCCATCTTGGGTGTTTAATTCACCATACATTGATTATAAACCTAGCATGCGTCTATATAATTAAATCGCAACACGTAGGGGTTTTCACGTGTTTACCTTTGGATCCGTCGAGGTGGTTGAGCGGATGAGCGGATCGAGCAGTCGAGACTTCGTGCTTTGACCTTACGGGCTGTATCCGGATGCCCAATCTCCAACGTCGAGTGAGGACGATCTATGGAGAATGCTTCGGAAAATCACCCAATGACCCTCTCAAAACTCACGAAATTTCTCTCTCAAATATGATGAGAATACCGAAAATTGTGTTGTAATATGTGTGTATATCCTAGACTTTATCTCATACCTTATATTTATAATGCACTACCTTAATCCTATATGGAATGTTACCATAATCCTATATGGAATATTACCATAATCCTATATGGAATATTACCATACTCTTAGGATTATTTCCATACTCTTAGGATTATTTCCATACTCTCAAGATTATTTCCATAATCTTATATGGAAAGGATCTATGCATATACCATAAATATATTTATATCCTTGTGGGATAAAGAGAATAAAATCTTTCCTTTGAGAGCACATAGGGACCGATTTTCTTGTAGCTATGGGCTGGATGGGCCACCAGGATCAAATGCAAGGAATAAAGATGGGCCTCAAATAAATTAATTATCTTATGTTCGGCTGTAACATAAATTAATTTATAAACATTCGATCATGCCACTAGAGAAAGAATGTTGACTTACCCTTTATTACCGGGTTGAGTCCTGCTTGCACTTAGACATTACGAATCCCGTATTTAAGATATCGAGCGTCCATTAATCATTTATAGCAATCTGACAAATTAAAACGATTAATAACTTTATTTCATTAAGTAGTACCACTCAACCTTATTATTGTACTTGAGTTAACTCAACTGCGCAGGGTTTAGTACTGATAAACCTTTTGAGCTCCTTAAGGGACGTCATCATCCTTAACGGATACGGTGACTCGACATGAGATAACTAGCGTGACATCAAGATCGCCACCACCCAAGATGCGGAGAATCTTGGGTTAGAACATATAACCCTCACCCATAACAAGTCAAAGTGATGGTCAAGAACTCATACTCACCTAATACCTTATCGAGGTTTAGATCATCGTAAGTCACGAGATCTTGGTTCTTCACGACTACGAAGAAGAACACATCTCATCGTGATCCTTGATACGTCGAGGCGCATCAAAGATAGACAAGCAACTAAGTCAAGTCACTTCATCTATCTCGCGGCTAAACCGACAACTCGTCCTTAAGTCGTCTCATTTGTGAAACTTTTATATCTCATTAAGCGACCAATCATACGACTTACGTGATCTTCACACACCGTGTGATCTAACTTATATATGAGATAAGGGGACACGGATATATGCAATCAAGTATTCATTTGGATAGGAGATTGTAATAGTGGTAACAGAAACATTGTATACAAGCTCAACCAAACCGCTTTCGATATCTAAATCCAGCGGTCGGTAGTGCTTGACCTGTCGAAGTCGAGCATGGCGGCCGCCGGCTTCCGGTGATCGACACCACGCCCGGCGAGCACGGCGGCAAGTTCGGCGATAAAGCCCAAGAAACTCTCCGACTCGATGAGCTTGCTGGCAAAGGCCTTCACAGGGTCACGATCGGCCACCGAGCACCCTCTCGTCCATGAGCTCCTTCTTCACCCGGCCACCTCCCGCGAACCTCTTCGAGCCCCTCCGGCGCCTCCATGCCCAAGCCCTCTTCTAAGGCGGCCTCAGCGCAGCCCTCCCGGCCTCAAGCGGCCCTTGCGGCCTCGGTTTCCGCCAGCGGCGGCCACGGCGGCATCAATCTGCCCGTGCGTAGCAAGCTCCCTCCGGCGCCTCATGGGTGAGCTCTCGACCAGCCCGGTGGCGGTCAGCCCCTCAAAGAAGATGTCGCAGGGCCCCATCACCGAGCTCGCACCCTAAAAAAGAGCAACAAAAGTTAATCAGATTGCAGAAAGGATAAATCCAAATATGGAAGAACTTTGTACCTCGGGGGGCGCGACCGAGCGGAGGGCGGCACCCCATACTCGGCGGCCCCGAGGCGCGACTTGATCTTGGGTTGGACCCACTTTGAGGTCCCGTCATCGGTTGGGCTGATATCGTCGACCTGCCGGACGCTTGGTAGGTCCAGCCCGCCGCTTCTTCTTCTGAGGCTCTCGCTCGGCGATCGTGAGCCGCCTCTTGCCTGCTAGCTTCACCGCATGACGGAAGAAAGTCGTGTTAGCACAAAGAAAATCGGACTTATAAGGACTAAGAAGATGGGGATGCCCTCACCCGTCCTGACCCCGATCCCGACGCTCCGACCCATAAACACTCTCGGCCCTTCTTGGTCGTCCTCGGTGAAACTTATGGATAAAATCTCACCAAAATTTGTTAGCACCTCCTCCATGTGGCCTGTGGGCTTGATTTTCAGTGTCCTTCATCGCACGAGGCCCACTCGTACCCGGATGCCCCTCATCCGCGGGAAGGAAGAAATACCTATTACGCCAATGGGACACCTTCGAGGAGCCGCTATCTTAAGCTTCTGCCGAGGGAGCGGTGTAGTACACCCTCCCATGGCCTCGACGCTAAAAGCGCATCAACACCTCAAGGACAACTCCTCCCCAACGCCATAGCGGGGACAGCCCTAGCCCCACCACCAACCTAATGGAATTCGAGGTCGGTTGACATATGGGGATCAGTATTCTCGAAAGCTAAGAAAAATTGGGGCGAAGGAAACCCTAAGGCCACCTATCGAGCTATCTACATACACGGCAATAAATCCTCACGAGGGCCATCGCCCTATCATCCGGGTCATGGCAGCACCACCACGCCTCCCGAATCGGTATTCCCTCGTTACCTCAAAAAGCTCCTCAAGCGCCAACCTCGACCTCGCCACGCCAACCCTAAGTCCATCCCATACCGATGATACCGACGGACCTACACTAAGCCCTATGGACTTACCCAGTGGTTATAGCACATATAATCCTTTATATCGGAAGCACACGGCCGTAAACCGGCGTAACTGCACTTTCGAGCGAGAAGGAAGATGAAGAATACATACTTACTTTTCGATGAGATGTTTAGCTCCTTCAACAAGTTCGAGAAAAAGTGGGAAGATTTTGAAAAGTATAATCTCGATGCAAGTGTGGAAGAAGAAAGTGAGCGATTGCCTTATTTAGGCCTATTTATGGGCAAGTGGCGCCTAAACGGCGCTTCAACTTCCACACGTGCTCACCCACGATTGGATGTGGAGTTCACGCAGCGACGTGGTTCGATCGCCCAACCGCCGCCGACGCGTATGGCGTACTACGGTAAGCAGACCGCCCGCCCGATCGTGTGATGATTACGTTGACCATACGGCCCGGACCTCGGACCTCGCCCGTTTCCACATCCGAAGGTGGCGCCCCGGCTCGGACCTCGGCCCGCCAGCGGACATCGCCCCTACAAGAACATCTCCGGCCGGCTTTCCGGACCTCGGCGTCCTCCGAGTCGACACGCTAAGGCCACGCTCGGCATCCCTGGGAGGCGGTGTCACTCGGGGCGGACCCCGGTATCATCCAAAGATGATATCTCTATCCAGTGTCCGCCTCAGTCGGACCTCGGCATCCTCCAGAAGAGCAGTGCCGCTCCAGATCGGACCTCGGTGTAACCTGCATAGGTCCCTATCCGGTCGGACTTGACTTCCCTTCGACATCTTGATCAAACGACCGGCGACTCCGGCTCGGTCCCCAACAAGCGGCAAGATGCCCGTAGCGCTGCACCGTCTACCTCGGTTCGAATCCAAGCGAACCGATCGAATCGACACCAAAGAGATCGGAAACCTTCGAGAACAAGATCATCGGAGCAACATCCTACCTCGCAACGCGCATTCTTCACTTCGCCTCGGCATGGTTGTTACTCGACTATTCGGGGAGGGCTATGATGGGATATGGCCCAACCGCTCAAGCCCAGCGACAGCCCAAGCGAGTGGGCCCACGCGGTTAAGCCCAAGGCAAACCCTAATCACCCCAAAACCCCAGCCCCTGGAACTCGAGTCAGCGCCACCCTCCACGTGGCGCCGGGCGAAGCATCCCTACTGACGAGAGGAAGAGCCCTACACGCCGGGAAGAGTCCCGCCAATGGAGGAATGGGCACGCTTTTAGAGCCCTCGAGACATGTATAAATAGGAGTTAGATTGAAGGTAAAGGGTTAGCAACTTCTTGAATACTAAGAGCTTTTAGCTATACTCTTTGTAATCAAAACATAGTGAAAGTATTGAGGAATCACTCCTCGAGTGGACGTAGATCTCATTAACAATCGAACCACGTAAAAGCTTGGTGTTCTTTCTCGCTTACGTTAATCTCGCATATCTCGCATATACTAGATTTATCAATAATATTAGATATATTTCTTATTATAATTTACGATACATTAATTATAATAATTTATATTGTTTTTATGTTTATTTTATGTTGTAGACAAAGAATGACCTAAATAAACTTCATGCTGTGATTGTAATCAAGTACATAATAACATATAATGTAGTTGTCCTAATAATATAATTAACATAATGAATATATGCATTCTTCACTCACTCACAATTAAATATAATTCAATACTATTTTTATAGTGTGCAGTGAAGTTCGATTTTAACATTGCCCGGTTGTAACGCTAGTTAGTATAATAACAGAACCTAGTTTAATTAGGATCTTCTCAATTCCCATATATATAATTTTTGGATGTATGTTGTTTTTTCATGATTTCGATGGGAAGTTATTCACCATATTTCTCGAAACGATTGAAAGTTCCAGCGAACATTTCATAGATATGTTTACTGGCACTATTGCAATTAAGAGCCGCCAAAAGGTCGATATATATATAACCGTAACACATGCCTTGCCTAATTGATTATGAAAATATATAAGTTTTTCTTTAAATATATATTTATATATAGTGAGGTCAAATAATAATCGTTTTACCCCGAGAATGGAAAATCACGAAAATTGCTATGAACAAATGAATTCAAGTAGAAAAGTTGATGCGTCGTCGGAGAAAGTTCTGCATCCACAAATTCAAATTTTATGACTTTCGAATTTTAGGAAGGGCAAAATTTCATTTTTTAATATAAGAACTTTCTTGTGATTCATCAATTTTCGCGAATACATTAAAATATGTCTTTGTTTTTGGCTCGCAATAAAGCTAGGGTCTTGATTGAGAAAGTACTAGTCGTAACTATTGGACTGCCAGAAAGCTTTCCTTGGCACGACAGGGGAAGAATCAAAGGAAAAATGGTTTTTATGTTAAATAACATAAGAGAACCTAAGATATGAAACATTAGATTTTTTTTGTACATTTATGTAAATTAATACATGGAATTAATTAGGTTTGTTATTTGTAATCAATGATAGAGCTGTAGCCTTTTATTGACCAACTAAACCTACAAAGGTAGGTAATTGCGGAACTAATAGTAATACTATCACCTAAGAAATTGACAGGCATTAAATATTATAAATTGTAGCCCGATTTAGTTATCATGTTAATTATAATAAATGCTCCTATAAACTTTTTTGAACCAATTAAACAAACCTACACGCATAGGTATAATTTATTGACTAGAACTTTACGTAATTGTAGCACTCATGAAATTGATAGGCAGTGACAATTAAGAAATGGAGCCCGGTTTGAACTAAAGCTAAATGTTGCTTAAACCCTAATGATATTAGAGGAGCTCTGGTACCTAATTAAAGTGGCTCAAATTCTTAAAGATTCTGGAGGGCAATTGATTAATTTTTATAATTCGTAACTGCATGGTACATTAATAGTGTCATCTAATATATTATAGGTACAATCAAATGACAAGGAAACCCTTAAAGATCATTTTAGTAATACTTTCACTCTAGTTTTTAAACTTAATTAATTAAATATTTTAGCAATTTATATATTTTTTAAGTATTATATTTATAAAATTTAAAATATTTTATAAATTATTAAAGCTTATAAGCTATCTAAAATAAACTTAGTGAAACACTTGATAGATTTCTGAACAAAATTTTCATGCTCACCGCTTATGCTAACCATAGCTAGTTTTCTAGTATCGTTGATATAGATTGCTGAACAAAATTTTAGTGCTCGCTTTAATTGTACTCTTTATTTTTACAACACGTTTGAAATGGATGGACCACCTCTATTTCATCTATATTTGATTTTCTGAATTTTTCGATTTAAAAAATATGAGTAGTATTTCTCTTTCATTCTTCGTTATAAAGAGATTGAGTAATTTTAGATTTTCTGTTTGATTTTTGTATTGCATTAATTTCATATTTTACTATTTTTGCTACATGCACTCTAAGTGTGTGTATCATCTAAGGTGATGATTGATATATGGAAATGAAATCATGATTTTCATTATCCTTCTCCGTCGTTTTGCCGTCTCATTCTTCGATTAACGGTGAACTTCACCATAAACCACCGCCATAACCACCTCACTCTCGATCCTTCAAAATCCTTCAATTTTCTTCTCAAAATCTTATTTTAAGGCATTTCTGTAGCTATAGTAGGGGTCCTACTAGGTCAGATTCTTCAGCTATGGGCATGTCTTCTAACAGTAGATCTAATCCACCTAGTAATGGTAGTAGCAGTGTCGTTTCCGCTTCCACTAACTAATAATGAAATGAAATCAGAATCTATAACTATTTTTCTTCTAGCCGCCCCAAGGTAATAATGTGGGAATTATGGCTGGAAACAACCCTTATGGTTTGTTTTGATATCCGACATGAATAATAATAAAAAAGTCCAGGTTGGTTGGTGAGCCTAGTGATAAGAGACCGTCTAGCTTGGTTCGAAGAGCACTTGTTGGGTGAAAGATTTTTTTAAGCTAAATGTTACGACCTAATTTTGAACTATTGACCCTACTTGTTTGGATTAGTGTTCACCCCAAAGTGTTCCCGGACTGCATGCATACATCCGTAAGTAACTTAGTGCAACATGACAAATTTCATTGAGGAATCAACAAAAAGAAAAGAAACAAAGGTCAACAACATCTTAATGTATTTTGAGATGTTGTCTTGTGGCTGAGGACTGTGAATCTTTTTTAGCCAAGAGCTTGATCGGGTGAACCAGTATATAGTGCAAAACGCCTTTTTGGAAAAGTCCAATTCAAGACAAAGAAAAGAAAAGGCCCAATTCCTGTATCCAAAACGCATGACCCTGATCCGACCTCTTATTCAAAAGCCAAGGATCAAGGTGTGAAGAAGATGAAGACATGTCACTGGAAGATAGTGAGGTACGAGAAGAACGGAAGACTCTTACCATCGATTCCATTCTTCTTTGTCACCAGTCCAAACAAGCCGAGAAGAAAAATTAGATGATGATGATGATGATGATGATGATGATGATGATGATGATGATGATGATGATGGTCTCGCTTAACTTCAATTCACTATGGATTCAATAAACGTGTTACTGACTTCCTTATTGATAGAGATTGGGTCCGGCCGGTCCCTAGGTCTCCATAAATTACCTCGTTTGGGCTGCCGAGGTCTTGGAAACCAATGACGATTCGAGCTCTCCGTGAGCTCATTCATAAAGAACCACGGTGATACTAAATGTATAATTGGGAATATCTAAAAGTGAAAACAATCACTCGGGTTGTTTGAAATTGCGTTCTGGTGAAGTGAGAGGCTAAGTCGGGAGGCGGCACTCTTGTGGGAGAATGCGGTTTGGTGGTAGTTCGAGCTATTCCCAATGTACAGTCCCTTAATCCTAAGTACGGATTAACAGGGACTATTACTTTAAACATGAATTTATAAATGGAAAAGACAGTTGAACATTTAACTGTAATACATATATCAAGAATACTTTTGAACTTTAATACATAACTTAAGTTCTTGCGTTGGAAAACATGTGATATGTACATATGACGATGTACAATCAAGGTATTAACTTTCAGTGACAACATTCCTATTGCTCAACACTGCTCCATCGCATCACCAGCTCAACCTGCACATTTACAAATAAATATGCGGTGAGTACAAGAATACACTCGGTGGACTCATGCAAAAACATTTTATCATCTTTAAATTTACGCCCTTCATCATGGTAAGACTGAGGGTTTTATTTGAAAGGCCTTGTGCTTACTAAAACATTTTCATCATTTCTTAAATCATCGCCTTGGCGGGCATTTTCCTCATATGTATGATCCATATCCCTTCCTCATAACATCATCATCACATCATCATAACATCATTATCACGCCTTGGTAAGTAGGCCTCCTTCTACGTCACGCGTGTGACCGACCAGCATTGTCCTTACGGTCCCCAGGTCACCATTAAGTGTACACGTTAATCCTAGCAGAATCGACCTCCCAAGATAGGATCCGATATCGATTTCATTCATAAGTTGGGAGCGACCCAACAACATTATCATCATTCATTCATTCATGGATAGGATACATACATAAAAACATAAACATTTGGGCAGGTAATTACGTAAACATTTCATCATCATTTCTTGACATAAACATCATAATAAATACTTTTCATTTCAAAGAAAGCGTCGTAAATAAAGCATTTGTCATTTTGAATATAGTAAAGCCCACCTGGTACGTAAGCTTTCTTACACGGACTTCCCTTAACGTCAACGATCACGTCGCGTCCCACCTTTACGTAAGAAGTTAATTTAGTACGTCGGTCACGTCTTTCAAGAACGTCAAAGTTTAATAAACTTTGATAACCTTCTAAAATAATACTTCGCATCTCTTAACTAACTTAGTACGTCTTTTCATCGAACATCTTAACTTATAACTTTTCATACTTTGATAGAGACGAAATATGATTTATGACCTCATATTAGTCATTTAAATCAAACGTCGAACTTATACTCACGTCTTTCGATAAAATGATTTCAATTATGAAATCGTCTCTTATAAAAGAGATATTCTTATATTTCTAATACGTATTACACGTATTAGTATATTTATTCAACGTATATTATATTTCTTAAAGACGTACAACATAACATAGTTCATGTACTAACGTATTTCATACGTTTTGACCAAAGTCAACAATTTTGACTTTTATAAATATATGTTTCGAAATTATAGACATATATGTCTATCAATACATATAAATCGATTTTCAATCATTTTATCATACGTCTCGACTTTTCACGTTAATCAGCAATCATACTTGAATTTATTCTTAAGTATGACTTAACTTTGAACAATATATATTATTTTCACAACATATGTTACTTAACGTAACGTTTCGACTTAAACATAATATACCTTATTTTAAAACCACATAAATTCATAATGTGTCTAAAACATATCTTTGAAACATAACATGTGATTACACATGATAAAATAAATTTAAAATTTTTACTACCTTATAACATTCGTTTCGGCCCTTTTTATAAAATTCTCAAAACTTTTCCAAAAATTCTTATAATTTCACATAACATACTATATCAACATAGGATCAATGGTATGTAATAACATTGATCATAGAAATATTGTATATCATCATATCATACTCTAAAGCTTTTGGCACTTTTGATAAATATAACAAACATTTTTCAAAAATTCCAATTAAATCACACAACACATAATTAACACCATATATCATCACTATAACATAATTTTCATTAATTACAACTCATACATTAATATACCTTAGGACATATGTTTCGAAACTTAGGACTTAGGTATAATAAATTTTCTAAATTTCAATAAATTCATACAACACATTATTATGAATCTACATCACATATATGCTATAATATCATTCAAAAATCAAACATATCTCAACATAATAATCATCCACAATTTTCGGTAATTCCACAACAATATGCTAAAGTTTTTCAAAAATTCTACATAAAATCATATAAGCTTATTTAATATCATAGACCATTAATCCATGCTCAAATCAACATTTAAAAATCATTCTCACCAACATATGAACACCTCACATATTCGGTCTTCTCACATAATATTCATACATGCTTAACTTTATACTAAATTCATAATATAAGCTCATAATCATCATATAAACATATTTAATAAACATCCTAACATTCTAACATAATTTTCAAAGTTTTGAACATAAATAACATAAGAGCATAACATATGATCTAACGGTTGGATTTCAAAAATTTAAGCATATACGTAAAGCTTGAACGATTCCTAACCTTTTAATCGGAGTCGATTTTTTACGACGAACATTTTCTACTTAGGATTTGAGATGAAAATTGGATGAACTCTCACTTTTTCCTCTCCAATGCTCTTGGTTCTCAAAGTGTAAAAATGAGGGTGGTTGTGACCTTATCTAATATTTAGGATAGACCCACTTGTCTATCAAAATATTTAATAAAAGTTAAACTTTAATTACAAATATCTTCCCTATCCTCCTAATAATTTTCGGTACTTATCAAGTTGCATTGGAGATAAAAAATTTTATTTTATTTGTTAATATATATAGTATGCCACTTGTGTACAAAATATCTCACATAATTAAAATTAATCCACTTACACAATAATTTCTACAACTTTCGGTCATTTCCATACTCAAGACAAAATTTTAGTTCTCATCATTAATTAATTACATATCCTTTTCAACATATCATTACCAAGCTTTAAATAAAAAAAATATCTTATTCTCTTTTCTTTTGTCATGGCTCACGGCAAATTCAAAAGAAATGGAAGTGATTTTTTTTGCTTTTGATGAAAATGCTTATTAATCATACCTTAGAAAATATCAATTTCAAGGTCAACAATTGCAACTTGATTTAATTACATCATATACTATTATTACACCTTTAGTACAATATTTAATTAAAAGTAAAAAATGTCATGCTTCACATAAAATCATAGAAATTTTTTTGTACATTGAAGCATAGTTTCGGCCATTTCATAGGATAAGTACATCCACTTGCTTATTTAATAAATCACCTCATTATACATCATATTATATCATATAAGAATTAATTATATGATAAATTCCAAAATCAACTATCATTATCATGAAATAATAAGAATTTAATTCTTTGTACACAATTGTGTAGGTCCAGGCTCTTTTTAATATGTAGTACAAGGTTTATATTTTTCCATGCTTCAATATACCATTTTATCTCATAATTATCAAAGAATTAAGAAATCATCACATTAATGCACATATACATGTGTATTGGCTATATTGAAATTGAGAGAGGAAATTTTATCTTATCCTACACTATTATTCATGAATCAAATGAGTCATTATCCATTTTAGTCTATCAAAATATCTTTGTGAAATATCAATTTGAAAGTCAAAATTTACACTGATTTAATTTCAAAAATGCCATGTTTCACTAACCAACAAAAATTTCAATTCTTATCACTTATTCCACCTATGTATCGGTCACCACATGTAGTAATAGCTAAGATTTGATTTTGTCTTACCTTAGCATAATAATCAAATGTCATTATCAGCACATAAGCCATTACTTTAATAAAACTTTGAATTTTCTTTTAATTTGTTCAACTTTTTCGGCTATGTGAGACAAATAATATCCCACTCAGACAACTCGATACTACAACTTTAAATTTTATCTTCAAAAATATCTTATTAACATAATTATTATAATACATCATCATTTGGATATTAATTAAAATCATATGACACTATAAAGCCACATTTTCGGCACTTTTATAATAATAAAGATATACATTTTATTTTCTTGCAACATATAGCTAATATATAGATATGTGACATATTATAAATCCTAGATGATATATTTAATCATATAAAAATATTTAGAACCATTCTATGTCACAAAATGAAATTTTCGAACATTAAATTCGAAAATAGGAATATATTTTTCCACATTTATTCCTTAATTTCTCTAGCATTATTTTAATAAAAATAATGCCCTTATTACATAAAATAATCATAGGAATTTAAATAATATAATTCCTTGATCATTAGACTAAGTTTTCGAATCATCTCCAAACGTTGACGTTCGAAACGTCTCAAAACGTTAATAATTGAATCATCTCTAAATGTTCATAATAAAGTGATATTCACTTTATTCGTTCATTTCTTTAATAAGAAATTTTAATTCTAAGCTTCGTCACTTAGAAAAATAATATATGACTAACTATCGATATTTAATCGACGTTATAACAATACTTTCGAAGGAATAATATAAATTATATTCTTTAATTCACTAATCATAGTGAATATGATATAAGGATCTTCATATCATAGATATTCAAAATCAATGTTCGATAAATTACTATTTCAATTATCGAGACGAAACCCTAATTTACGATTTTTATAATCGTAATTAAGCTTTAAAACTTCGGGGTATTACACAAAAGCATATTAATGATGTCGTCTGCTGCTTCGCACCGCCACCACCGTTGCTGTTACACCGCCACTACCTCTGCTGCATGTCGTTGCCACTGTCATAAAAAAATTTGAAGAAAAAGAAAAAAAATGGAGAAAAAGAAAAAGAAGACTGACTTTTTATTATTGCCCAATTTGCCCGTGCGAAAATTAAAAAAATAATAGAAAATGGGTCATCACATGTCACGTGGTGTGGTACATGTTCAAAATATGTGGTCTAAATTAAGTACTAATACTATCTGAGGATCGAGTACTACGGAAATCCAACATTATATAAATATATATATATATATATATATATGAGAGATCATATAGTACCCGAGCTTGAGGTAGTATGTAGTACTCAATCTCATCCATTCATCTCATAGATCTTTTAGTGGAGATTATTTCGGATTTTTAAGCTTATTTTTGCTGATTTCGCTACAGTAAGGGTATATTAGTAATTTGATTTGTTAAGTGCTTGGGAAAAACAAACCATGCATATAGTTGAACTGACTTATGCATTTATATAAACTCAAAAATACATGTAGTTGAACACAAACATGCATACGAATTTCGATTTTAATGCATGCGGGAAACACACGCCTAGTGCACGCTCACGCACTCCCAAGCTCGCTCACGCTCCTCCTGTATTTGTTATACATCATGCATGTTTATGTTATTTTAAATGCATATTTATGTTATTTTATATGCATATTTGTGTTTTGTGGTGCGGCAGGCACAACGCCATTCGTGCACATAAGATCGTTCACTCAGACGCACCAGTTGGTTGACCAACATGGAGTGTTATGTTATTTTATATGCATTATTTATGTTTTGTTGTGCTCTTCCCAAACTCAGCGCCCCTATCCAATGCCGCTGGGTGCCTTTCCATTTGCCACTAAGCAAAAAATAGGCTGCCACGTGTCAAATTTAGGTACGTCCACGTGTTCAAAATATGTGGTCTAAATTGAGTACTACATAGTACATACAGACCGGGTACTACCGAAACCCATGTTCATTTACATACAATTCTTAAGATACATAAATGATAATAATAATAATACATGTCCATTAGATTTGAAAATTTAATGGTTATTTTTAAGTGTGGAACTGAGTTAGTTATATGCACACTTCTGCATATAATTGTATATTTGTGCATCTGCGATATAATTTATGTATTGAAATTGAAGCATCCATATTGATTTATCAGGGTCGACATTTGTCATCATGTTTATATTATAAGGAGTGTCCATACGATAATCACTATATATATATATATATACCGTGAAAATGTAATAATATTGTATTGAATGTATAAAGTCACTGCATTAGTCGTGAAAGTTTTTGCATTAAAAATAAGAAGGAATTTTCGCTACTCTTGAAATTAAAACCCAGGTCATGTATTCACCATAGATCTTCGCGTTCGAAAGATTGAAATTGGTTTTCTTCAAACCTATGTCATACATTCATCCGGCGAGGAGATACGCTATCAGTAGATCTTCACAGTGGAATGGCTGAAGAGAACCAATTCCAACCGTTTAATCATGAATGCCTACGGTGAATGCATCATTCTACTAGATGTATGCATAACATGGGTTTCAAACCCATTGTGATTGAATTTTCATTTTCTTAGACTGAAGTAACTTTCACAAAAAATGAAGTCACTTTATATATCAAATGCAGTTTTCTCAATTCTCACATAAAAATATAGTCCTCAATTTAACAAACCTTATATCGAGGTTGAAAACCTCTCATATAATAAAAACTACGATTGTGAAAGTTGATGCATTCCTCTTGAAAGATAATGCATTTACAAACGAGAATTTTTCGTCCCTTATGAGATTCAAAACCAGGTGTGAATTCATCCATCAAAGTGACACATTCACTTAGATCTTCGTGACCGAAAGGTTGAAAATAGTTATCACGTTCTAACTTTAAATACTCATTTGAACATTCTTAATACAGTAAAACCTCTATAAATTAATATCCTTAGGACTATGGAATTTTATTAATTTAGAGAGATATTAATATATCGATAAATTAATAATTTATTAATTAAAAGAGAGACTTTTTAAATTCAGCAAATTTGGTACATGTATTGAAAATAAATGAATTTATTATGTTTCAATTAATTATATTCATGTATCAACAACCAATTCATTGTGTATCTACTTTAATATATTCATGCAATTAACAATTAAATATATGTATCAATTCATTATCAATTAAATATATTCATGCATCATAAAGAAAACATATACTATATAAATCTCGATATGGAAATAAAATAATTCATAACACCCAAGTCCCAACTATGTCTTCTCATCTAAAAGGCATCACAAAATCATCCATGAATGGTCAAACGCGTAAAGCATTATGTGAGTATAAGAGATCATCCACGTGCACTCAAAAAGATTTACAAGAGGGTTGAAGAAAAATATCGCTTGAAAGTTAGTCAGTACAATATCAAACACTCTCAAAAGATAATCGAGTACCTTTCACCAACTTTGGAAGATCATGAGTTAGGGCTACCTAATCACGAAAAGATTAATGTTTTAGATGCCATCAATTTTGCGAGTCTCGCTTGGACAACCAATGTTTCTCAAGTGTCAATAGCAATTGCTTTAGGCATTGCAAAATTGCTCAAATGAAGAAATCTCACGCGACTCAAGTGAGACAAATTTTGAAGAAAGTCTACATGAGCTTGAGAATATGATCAAGGATGTTGGTTATCATAATAAAATGGACGTCAACAAACGGTGGACTATCCGGCGAAAATGATGAATGTGCAATGATTCAAAATTTAGAGGAAATTGTTGTTGATATTATTGAAGATCCTACTAATGACGAGGCTGAAGATGACTCAGTACCACTGGAACCAGTCACAAGAAATGAGGCTTTGAGCGCGACAACAAATCTTCACAATTTTTTGTTGCAACTAGAGAACTCGACACCGGAATTCTTGACAGCCATTAAAAAAGTTAGGGATGAAATCTAATTAGATTTAAATTTTAAGAAAAATCAAGTAATAATTGATTCATATTTTAGCAAATTACCATAATATTTATACTTTTTGTAATATTTATGAATTATTAATTTAGAGTTTTGATGGGACCTAATATTTATAAAAGGATTTTTCAAAAACCTATTATTTATTATCTTATCGAAATTGATGATTTTTTACAAAGGCCCAAGTCGGGACCAGAAGATTTTATTATTTTAGAGAGATTATTAATTTATCGAGTATTAATTTATAGAGGTTTTACTATGGTCATGATCTGAAAGTATCCTACCCTGAGGTAGTGTGTACTATCAATTTGGACCGCATATTTGTATTTATGCAGACGCTTCAGATGGACGACATGTGACATGGATTTTTTTTAAACACCTGTTGAGGGGTATAATTGTAAAAATACATATCTCAAGATCTGTGTGGCATATGAATATTGTTGTTTTATTGTATGAGGGATGTTGTTTTACTATGGCAGGATGCATGGTATGCAAAATGTTGTTCTATTTTATGCATAACGCGTGATATGCAT
This sequence comes from Salvia rosmarinus, assembly GCA_036937905.1. NCBI lineage: Eukaryota > Viridiplantae > Streptophyta > Magnoliopsida > Lamiales > Lamiaceae > Salvia > Salvia rosmarinus. The sequence continues at coordinate 36,574 of JAODLM010000832.1, forward strand.
TGTTATGCAGGATGTTGTTTGACAAATAAATATATTTGATATTTGGTGCCGAGAACAAAGTGTCTAGTGTATGGAAAGGAAAATAACTGACTAAAAAATTTCATAATTTTTCGTCAGCCTTAATAAAAGAATGACTGAGTCATCTAATAAATTAGCTCACTGATATTGGTTATCAGATAGCATGACGTTAGGTTCAGACTCAACGGGTATGCAAAAGGTGACCGAACAAAAAAGCTGAACTTAGTCCACTCAGAGAACTTGTTCGAAACAATGTTAGATAAGAACTAAAAACAACAAGAAGAGAATCAAACATCAGATCCAACTCTGAGAATTGTAATATGTTGAACAGTAAATATCAAAGCAGTAAACGACACAAAGATTTTCACGTGGTTCTGAAATACTCCCCTTACATGCAAGACTTGATGAACATGTGAATTCCTTAGTCCTTAAAGGAATTCCTTATTTTATACTTCCAAATGAAGTTACTTTAGATCCCACGAACTTCGAATCATCCGATATTGGTTATCAGGTCAGGACCTATCTCTTTCTCACTTTCAACAAGTTCAACGTTTAATGCCACTTGTTGCTATTGCTTTCAATAGTTACATCTTGCTGCCTACTACGGCTTTATCCTAACTTTCATCCTCATCTTGGACTGGTTAGAACTGTATTTCAACTATTTCAAATGTGTCCATACAGTGAAGAACAAATCTGAAGATGAACACACTCATCTAAACTTTATTATAAATTTTACAAAGCAAGAGAAGCCCAAATTATGAAGGACTAGACCTATGTAGTTTTCACCATAGACGGAGCGATGAGAAACTTATACATTGAAGAACTGAGTTCTGTCTAGGTCTCTTTCGAGTTGGAACGAAAGATAGAGTTGTTTGGTGTGTCTTCTATCTTAAGACATTCAACGTACATAGCTTCATGGCAGAGAGCACATAACTCATAGCTCTCAAATCCCTCCGCCATAAAGATTTATTTCTTAGAATCTCTCTCTCTCTCTCTCTCTCTCTCTCTCTCTCTCTCTCTCTTGTTCATGTGAGAAAGTCATGCATTAATAGACAAAATTGAGATAAATTAGACGTTGAAAAAAGCTAGTTTGAAATTCAAATTCAGGTTTAACAAATACATCCATCGTAGTTGTCATCTTGTGCTTTGTTGCTTTGTTAGTCAAATCGGATCATTTAGCAATCAACAACGTATCTGAATCTTTTTCATCTGCCTTGTGTCTTCAGTTGGGGTCTAAGATTGATCATGTGTTGACTTCTTTTGACTTTTGTGACTTCATCTTTAGGTAATTTGTTCCGCAACAAGGCTACGACTAACTTTAGAAATGACAAGCTTTTTGTTGAATTTTTATAAATATATTTGAGCTCTTAAGGTTTTCTAATAGCATTGTAGACTTCCTTCTTCGAAATCGTTATGTGATAGAACTTAAGCTTTGAGCTTTTGAATGCTTTAGACAATACGAATGTGCAACATTTCGGTCATTTATGTAACCTTCAGAGGTTGGATTCTGCACATATTTATAAGGAGGGTGATGAATAGTTCCATTGGAGGAAGAACCAATCATATCCTTATATTTGTCATTAAAATCTTCCCGTTTGAATCCTCAGATGCGTCGTGAATCGCATCATCGCACATTGTAACTCTGACCCAAAAGGCCTTCTAACATATCAGGAACTTCTATAGATACGTTACAACACGGGACTAATCAAACACTCAAGGCTTAAATATCTCTGTGTTTTTCTAATTGAATTTAATCCATGTTTTATAAGTGCGTTGACTTCAGGTTAGGCCAGTCGGGACTGCTTTGTCTTTTATCAAAAGGTTGGACTCCCGTCTTTTGTCAGTCTGAGAACCCGAGTCAATTTGATACTTTCAGCTTGACCTAGAAATAGTCAGCTTTGACTTTTCATCAGTCACCTTTGACTTGATATTGCTAACTTTGAATACTTATCACCTCCTTTGGAATATTGATCAACAACTTTGACTTCTAATCGTCAGCTTTGATTTTTAGTAGACAGCTTTGATTTACCATCTGAGCAGTATGCTGCTGGTACGACACTTAGTCATATACTGACTTCTTTGCCTCAATTAATGTCACACCCCAGTTTCCGGGAGATAAAGAAATGGGCTACGTGACGATACTACTAGCATTTCTTTAATAAATGGATAATGTGCCCTTAGAGTTGGACAACACATTCTTGGCAAAAAGATACGTCATAATTGTACATAACAAATATGACCAAAATAATATTTATACTACCTCCCGCGGGATCAAGTTCGAAGGTCCGAGACGCAAAATGACGTTTCACACTAAGCATATATTATATATAAATAACAATCACTATAAAAGCGATGACAAAGAGATTCGTGATTAAACAAACTTAGGAATATTACTATGGTCAAAAGCGGTCTTCACCATGTGAAGATAAACAATGAGTAAATCAACATATTCTTTCGAGAACGTCAACAACCCTTCCTCACCGCATGCGTCTCCACCCGCTCAATCGCAAAGGGTTTTGAAAAGCAATTGCGGTCGAGTACTAATATACCGAGTGAGTTTAGCCATTTGAAAACATTTGCGAAACCATTTGTTAGAAGAATAATCCATGCTTTGAACAAGATAACATAGAAATATTTAAAAGCATTTTATGACACGTAAAAAAGCTTATGGATCCATTTTCGCCTCTCATCTATTGGTGTTTCGCATCACACGTGAACATGTGGGAGTAGCCCACGAGATCCACTACCATGCATGTTTCAAAATAGGAGAACCAAAGTCCGCGACCGAGATAAGTGGGAAGAACCCACAATACCCCTCTGTGTACACTAACCCCGACTGTGGCGATCCAATCACTACGCTGATCAAGATCCGATCGTTAACAACAAGAGCACTTTACACAATAGAGAGTTAAAACATTTATAACATGTATATTCATTTGCATTTTGCATAAACATTTAGAGTTCAATAACTCATAACATACTTTGGAAAATATAAAAACCCATCTTTATTGCAAAGAACCGAGCAACCTGAAAAGATTGGTAGGATCCTAAGCATTCTCTTCTGTAGGGCCTACAAGATAAGTTCCCAACTTAAAATATAGTCCAAAAAACCAACCTTATCATCTATCATAATTGTCATCACGTTCCTAACTAGATTCGCTACACCCGGGTGTTCAGAATTTTAAATTAAATCTTGAAATTAAATTTCTCGGCTAAGGGCACCAACAATACCCTTGCTCGACTTTTACTTTGAAAACTAAATTTGATTTTGAAAAATCAAATTATCAAAAATACTTTTATTGCAAAAGTATTTATAATTTTAGTTTATGTCAAATAAACTATTTTCATGCTCATATATTCACACAACATATCACTTAATATATATATGCACATAATATTAGTCATTATGTAATTCATTAAAATTTACACATCGAACAATCAATATTCTGGAATAGTAAATTCAACAAGTATCATACCACTTGTGGACTTCTCATAAATCAATTAATCACATTAAAACATGACATCCATTAGAACATATAAATACGAGCATAATTAATTATGCTATTCTCAAAAGTTAATGAATTAGAAATCAATTTAAAAGAACATAACTTAAGGCTCAAATTAAAAATTCTTAGTAAAATCTTGAAGAAAAACTCATCTTTTTATCCAGTCCAAAATCGAAACCCAAAACTTAATTAAAGAAGTCCTTAAGCTTAGCCCAAAGAAAACAAACATAAGAAAATTAAAAAGCCCAAAAGAAAAAGATAAAGCAAAAGGAAAATAAATAAATAATAATAAAAAGAACACAACACATCTCACACTCTCTCTCTCTTCTTTGGCTCTCTCTCACTCTCCAGAACAACCTCTCTCTTTCTCTCCCTCACCCCCATCTTTCTCCGCCTTGCCCACGCCGCCGCCGTCGCCGCCGTCTGACGCTGGAATCCGGCAACCTCGCCCGGCAGCTAGCCATCTCCCTCGTCTACCCCTCTCTACCTTCTTGCTCGGCTATCTCTCTCTTCTCTCTCTCCCTCCCATTTCTCCTCCTTGTTCACTTCGTCGTCGGAATCCGGCGACATCGCGCCGCCAGCCGCCTCCTCCTTCACGTATCTCCTCTCTCGTCCACCCTCCTCTCACTCAAACCCGTCACTCTCTTATCTTAAATAGATCCAAACAGAACTCCCCCCCTTTCTTCTTCCTTGCGACCGCCGCCGCCTCAGTGCCAGAATCCGGCAACCTCGGCAGCCGTCATCTTTCTCTCGCATCTCCTTTCTTCGAAATCGAACCACCCCTCCCCTCTCTGTTCTTCACGCCGCCGCCGACCCTCTCTCGGTTTTCATACCACCGTCGACCCTCTCTTCTGCCTCCCGCTGCCGTTGCCGAACCCTCTCTCCTTCCTCTGTCTACCGAACACCAGCAGCAGCGCCGAAGCCCCGACGCTGCTGCCCTCCCCCCCTTCGTCTCTCTCTCTCTATGTTTCTCTCCCTCAACTCCTCTCACATCTTCCCCTAGTTCCGGCTACAAGTCTGTCGCCGTGCCTTGCTCCCCCTCTCTCGGACGATCGACAGCAGCCCCGTTGCTGTCACCATCCCGCCGCCAATCTCTCTCACTCGTCTCACTCAAACACAACAATGCAGCAAAAATTCAAGCACAACAGGGAAAAACATACTTGAAAGTCATATATTTATCATATATATAAACATGTTCTTATTAGATGAATTTGTGAAATTTCATATCTGCAAGAATATTTTGCCCTTGTTCATATCTTATATAGATTTTGCTATTGTAGAAAATAGAATATGCAAGTCAATGTATGTGTGTGTGTTGAATTTGTGCTGGATTGCTGTGGAAAATAATTTATGTACGATGGTTCTCCGCTGTAAGGAATAGATGAAAAAAGAAGAAGATAATTTGCTGTAGTCATTGGTTTTCTGCATTTGCAAATTTGATAATTGATGTATAAAGAAGAACATAATGTTTGCAGGGGTATAGTTCAAGTTCTTACCCTTTTCTGTCTGTAAATTTATTTTGTTAAAACTGTTTGTTTGGTTCTTGCACTGGAAATGGAGTTGAGTTAGGGATGAACTCTTTGTTTCGGCAGCTTATGTGATATTTATCGGCGATGTTGTATTTGTAGGAAAATCATGATCAGAGTTACCAAAAGAATATAAAGAGGGAATTTCTAAAGAACTTGGGCACAAATGGTAATAGCTCTGTGTGAGTTTTTATAGAGGGAAATAGGCGACGTGGGAGAAGGAAATCCACATTTCCTTAATTTTTATAAAGAAAAATTTATTAGAAAAATATCTCACATTAAAAATTTGCTTCAATTAATTGACCAATTTGGGTTGCAAAACAAATATACAAGTTTGGACTTATACCTCAAAAATTTCGGCCCATTACTCAATTAAAGTTAAAGGGCCATTAACCAAAATCATTCTTATAAATGACTATAGCCATGTCTCACAAAGTCTCATTTTAGAATTGCAAGATAAATTTTCTAGTGAAATAAATCAAGCTTATATTTCTAAACGAATTTAAATAAATCCTCATAGTCATATATATGAAGATAGATCATTGTAAATCCGACTTTGTTTTAGAACTTTCATAAATTCATCGTTGGAATTAAAATCTTTTTTTTTAAGGGTGCGAATCATCTTAAATTCTAAATTTAAGATTTTTTCTAAAACTTATTTGTAGAAAAGCGGATATTACATCCCTTCCTCCTTATAAAAATTTCGTCCTCGAAATTTCATACATCTGCTAAGAATTTTATCCTCTAGTTCTCGTATTTTTCTTGGCCTTCGTTATGATCTTATGCAACCTTAACTAAAACAATTTACGTTTTCCTTCTCGATATCATTGCTCGGCCTCCACTGAAATCTAAGTCTTAACTTAAGACTACCTCATCATGCTTGCTTTTCTGATTCTAAGAATCATTACAGAGAACTCACATTTCTATTTTGTTGTCTGTTACCATATTTCACATGCGATTACATATAAAGGAGAAACAAGCTCCTAAATCAACAATGTAGGAAGATACGCCAATTTAAGACGATCATACCTTCTATGTTTTCATGTGCTTGAGCTCCCGCCGCTGGTTAAGAACATAAGCCCTAGCCGGTTGAAATTTGTCTTTTGTTCGCCGTTGGTTTCCAATTGGTACTCAATTTCTTCCTTGAGGGCCATGGTTACGTGGTTGCGAATTCTATCATTATCATTGTTGGGCGGTTTCTTGCAAAATGCCGGGTTGCTTATATCTAAAGCACTCGTTGGAGCTATCTTGCATTCAAAGTGATTCTTTTAGCGAGTCTCTGAGAGGCTTTTCTTCACCTCTCCTTATTGTTGTTGGTTTCTTCTCCATGGTTGCTCTCTTTTTGTAGGTTACCTTCATTTCTATCTTCCTATTTACGTTTCATTTTCCATGGTTTTGGGATGGTGCTTGTATGGGCACATTCACCTTTGCTTGGGTAATATCGACTCGATGTTTAGAGCTCGCTCAAAGATTGAGCGTCGTCAACGCCTCCTCGACATGCTAGAGGGATCGCTATCTCGGCGCAAGCCTTGTCGAAACTGTCTGCACATTTTTCGTCCATATCGACTAGATGCGAGCATATCGCGGTCGATTAAACATTCGGTCGCACTCGGTGACCGTCATATTTCCTTGTCGTAAATTCGAACTCATCCCGCTTTTTCTTATAGCACCGGGGATGTATTTCATATAACTTCTCCTTAAAGTCATCCCATGTATAAGCCTCCCATTGTTCGGTGGTCGATGTTCGTTGACCGATTCCCACCAAAAATCGGCCTCATTAACGAGTTGGAAAATTACATGTGAGCTTCTCGTTATCGCCACGCCCAACATGGTTAAGTATCATTTCAAGCTCTCACCCACCTCTCGGCATCTAGAGGATCCCAGGAGGCCAAAGGTAGGTGGATTGTGCTTGTAAATCTTTCATCCGTCGTACATCCCGGTGCGACTCAGTAGTCTGTGTTCGCCTTGGTTAATTTCTCTTTCTCATTCTTCAACCATTCGTAGTAATATTTTGGATGGGAAGACGTGATGATGTCATATCTATATCAATAATAATAACTAGGTGTGTTGCGTAAAGAAAAACACACATCAGGTATGAATCTTATATATATATCACATGCCTCAAAAGAGGACTTTCATATTTTCGTGAGAATAATATCTTTCAAGAAGATTTTACATACGTATACATAGTTTCAAAATTAATAGGATTTTTAAACAAAGAGGACAAGGTTATACAACAGATAATTTACTGTTAGGATTTATTCATTTGTCCTACTATACTATATAGTAGGATTTTCTCTCTTGTATAGCCTTTGTGTTGACTTGTGGCAAAATTGTGTAAGCGACCTTCCACATTTCTTTCACGGTGGTACAAGTTTGACACGTGCCTAAATCATCGTTACCGCGGTGTTGGAACCATTAAATGCGATCTGCGTTATGTCTATCGTTTTTCTATCCTTATAAGTTTTGTCCTTCTATGTTCTACAATTCTATACTTTGTCTCTCTATATTCAGTTGTGCTATATTATGTCTTTCTATGTTCAGTCTATCTATGTTCAGTCTTTCTATGTTCAGTCATTCGATGTTCTGTCCTTCTATGTTCAGTCTATCTATGTTTAGTCTTGCTATAGCAAATCTCTTCTATATCATGGCAGGTTCAAGACCCACCAGAGCATGTAATTGCACATAATCGTTTGCAAACAATTCTTGATAATAAATCATGCATGTATGCAAGGGTTTCTCGTTTCAAATCATAGGGCACATGGTCCCTTATGAAAAAATATTTCAATTTCAAAATCCATGCTTATATTCAGTCACAAAACAAATTAAGACTACATCCATGTTCCATCTCGGTGTACGGACGTCTCCATACATGATCTGGTCACAGTGAATGTTCAGTCTCAATATATAATCAGTCTCAATACATGTTCAGTCTCAATACATGTTCAGTCACAATGCATGTCCGATCTCAATACATGTTCAGTCTCAATATATAATCAGTCTCAATACATGTTCAGACACAATGCATGTTCGATCTCAATACATGTTCAGTCTCAATACATGTTCAGCCCTAATACATGTTCAGTCTCAGTGCATGTTCAATCTCAATACATATTGGTCTAAATAAATATTCAATCTCGGTGCATGTTCATTTTCAATACATGTTCAAGGTTCATCACCTTACTTATCACATATTCATATTATGATACATTTTAGTAAACAATTTCAAAACATTTTGACATTCCTTATTGAGGAGGCAGGATTGGCGAGTTGAGGGTTGTTGAATAGCTTAGAAGTCAGAGATACTAGTCTAGACTTAAAATCAATCAACTTGCGGTCTCGAGCCGATAACTATCGCTCGATACCATTCTCGTCATACCCCGTTTCAGGAGATAAAGAAATGGGCCACGTGACGATACTACTAGCCTTTCTTTAAAAATGGATAATGTGCCCTTAGAGTCGACAACACATTCTTGGCAAAAGATACGCCATAATTGTACATAACAAATATGACTAAAATAATATTTATACTATCTCCCGACGGATCAAGCTCAAGGTCTGAGACGCAAAATGACATTTCACACTAAGCATTTATTATATAAAATAACAATCGCTATAAAAGCGATGACAAAAGAGATTCGTGATTAAACGGCTTAGGAATATTAATATGGTCAAAAGACAGTCTTCACCATGTAAAGATAAGACAGCGGAAGTAAATCAACATATTCTTTGGAGAAACATCAACAACCCTTCCTCAGCCTCGCACGTCTCCACCAGCCGCTCAATCTGCAAAGGGTTTTGAAAAGCAATTGCAGGGCTTAGTACTAATATACTCAGTGGGTTTAGCCATTTGAAAACATTTGCAGAAACCATTTGTTAGAAGAATAATCCATGCTTTGAACAATATAACATATAAATATTTAAAAGCATTCTATGCATGCGTAAAAACAGTTATGGATCCATTTTCAGTCTCTCATCTATTGGTGCTTCGCCTGTTATTGTGAACATGTGGGAGCACCACGAGATCCACTACCATGCATGTTTGAAATAGGAGAACCAAGTCGGCGACCGAGATAAGTGGGAGCGACCCGCAATACCCCTCTGTGTGTACACTAACTACGACTGGGCGATCCAATCGCTATGTCGATCAAGATCCGATCGTTAACAACAGAGCACTTTACACATATAGAGTTAAAACATTTATAACATGGATATTCATTTGCATTTTGATAAACATTTAGAGTTCAATAACTTCATAGCATACTTTGGAAAATATAAAACCCACCTTTATTGCAAAAAGAACAGCAATCGAAAAGATTGGTAGGATCCTAAGTATCCTCTTACGTAGGGCCTACAAGATAAGTTCTCAACTTAAAATATAGTCCTAAAACCAACCTTAACATCTATCATAATTGTCATCACGTTCCTAACTAGATTCGCTACACCCGGGTGTTCAGAATTTTAAATTAAATCTTGAAATTAAATTTCTCGGCTAAGGGCACCAACAATACCCTTGCTCGACTTTTTACTTTGAAAACTAAATTTGATTTTGAAAATCAATTATCAAAATACTTTTATTGCAAAAGTATTTATAATTTTAGTTTATGTCAAATAAACTATTTTCATGCTCATATATTCACACAACATATCATTTAATATATATATGCACATAATAATAGTCATTATGTAATTCATTAAAAATTTACACATCGAACAATCAATATTCTGGAATAGTAAATTCAACAAGTATCATACCACTTGTGGATTTCTCATAAATCAATTAATCACATTAAAACATGACATCCATTAGAACATATAAATACGAGCATAATTAATTATGCTATTCTCAAAAGTTAATGAATTAGAAATCAATTTAATAGAACATAACTTAAGGCTCAAATTAAAATTTTAATAAAATCTTGAAGAAAACTTATCTTTTATCCAGTCCAAAATCGAAACCCAAAACTTAATTAAAGAAGTCCTTAAGCTTAGCCCAAAGAAAACAAACATAAGAAAATTAAAAAGCCCAAAAGAAAAAGAAAAAGATAAAGCAAAAGGAAAATAAATAAATAATAATATAAAGAACACAACACATCTCACACACTCTCTCTCTTCTTCGGCTCTCTCTCACTCTCCAGAACAACCTCTCTCTTTCTCTCCCTCACCCCCATCTTTCTCCTCCTTGCCCACGCCGCCGTCGCCGTCTGATGCCGGAATCCGGCAACCTCGCCCGGCAGCTAGCCATCTCCCTCGTCTACCCCCCTCTACCTTCTTGCTTGGCTATCTCTCTCTTCTCTCTCTCCCTCCCATTTCTCCTCCTTGTTCACTCCTCCGTCGCCGTCGGAATCCGGCGACGTCGCGCCGCCAGCCGCCTCCTCCTTCACGTATCTCCTCTCTCGTCCACCCTCCTCTCACTCAATCACGTCACTCTCTTATCTTAAATAGATCCAAACAGAACTCCCCCCTTTCTTCTTCCTTGCGACCGCCGCCGCCTCAGTGCCAGAATCCAGCAACCTCGACAACCATCGTCTCTCTCTCGCATCTCTTCTCTTCGAAATCGAACCGCCCCTCCCCTCTCTGTTTTTCACGCCGCCGCTGACCCTCTCTCGGTTTTCACGCCTCTGTCGACCCCCCTCTCTTCTGCCGCCCGCTGCCGTTGCCGAACCCCCCTCTCTCTCCTCCCTCTGTCTACCGAACACCAGCAGCAGCGCCGAAGCCCCGACGCTGCTGCCCTCCCCTTCGTCTCTCTCTCTCTCTATGTTTCTCCCCTCAACTCCTCTCACATCTCCCCTAGTTCCGGCTACAAGGCTGCCACCGTGCCTTGCTCCCCTCTCTCGGACGATCGACAGCAGCCCCGTTGCTGTCACCATCCCGCCGCCAACTCTCTCACTCGTCTCACTCAAACACAACAATGCAGCAAAAATTCAAGCACAACAGGGAAAAACATACTTGTAATTCATATATTTATCATACATATAAACATGTTCTTATTAGATGAATTTGTGAAAATTCATATCTGCAAGAATATTTTGCCCTTGTTCATATCTTATATTGATTTTGCTATTGTAGAAAATAGAATATGCAAGTCAATGTATGTGTGTGTGTTGAATTTGTGCTGGATTACTGTGGAAAACAATTTATATACGATGGTTCTCCGCTGTAAGGAATAGATGAAAAAAAGAAGAAGATAATTTGCTGTAGTCATTGGTTTTCTGCATTTACAAATTTGATAATTGATGTATAAAGAAGAACATAATGTTTGCAGGGGTATAGTTCAAGTTCTTACCCTTTTCTGTCTGTGAATTTATTTTGTTAAAACTGTTTGTTTGGTTCTTGCACTGGAAATGGAGTTGAGTTAGGGATGAACTCTTTGTTTCGACAGCTTATGTGATATTTATAGGTGATGTTGTATTTGTAGGAAAATCATGATCAGAGTTACAAAAAGAATATAAAGAGGGAATTTCTAAAGAACTTGGGCACAAATGGTAATAGCTCTGTGTGAGTTTTTATAGAGGGAAATAGGTGACGTGGGAGAAGGAAATCCACATTTCCTTAATTTTATATAGAAAAATTGATTAGAAAAATATCTCACGTTAAAAATTTGCTTCAATTAATTGACCAATTTGGGTTGCAAAACAAATATACAAGTTTGGACTTATACCTCAAAAATTTCGGCCCATTACTCAATTAAAGTTAAAGGGCCATTAACCAAAATCATTCTTATAAATGACTATAGCCATGTATCACAAAGTCTCATTTTAGAATTGCAAGATAAATTTTCTAGTGAAATAAATCAAGCTTATATTTCTAAACGAATTTAAATAAATCCTCATAGTCAAATATATGCAGATAGATCATTGTAAATCCGACTTTGCTTTAGAACTTTCATAAATTTATTGTTGGAATTAAAATCTTTTTTTTTTACCGGGTGCGAATCATCTTAAATTCTAAATTCAAGAATTTTTCTAAAACTTATTTGTAGAAAAACGGGATATTACAATTAACGTCGAGTCTTCAGTCTCCGATCTTCAGTCTTCTGACTTCAGTCTTTAATCTTCGATTTTACTACAGTAGCTCTGTTTATCAACATCAGCATAATTCTGTCTTCAGACATTAGTTAGCCTAACTTCAGTCTTTAGTACGCGATCCTTTAACCGAGCTTCTATCGACGCTACGGCATCGATATCTCTATCGGTATGGTTGGCTTCGAGATTGTTTGAACTCCTTTAGTCTTAGGTATGTCCAAGCTGATAGTTCTTCTACTAAAATCTATAACAAAAACGTCTAACTCCAGAACAAGTGAGCAACATTAGTTACATCAGCAGGACGATCATTAGAGGTCTTGGGATATAATAAAAATATATAGTTAAGATAGAATTGTTGTTAGATTTGTATACTGAAAGCATAATAGTTGAGCTTGTATACAATATTTCTTGTTACCACTATTACAATCTCATATCTAAATTATTTACTTGATTGCACATGTTTGTCCCATTATCTCATATAAAAGTTAGATCATACAATGTGTAGATGATCACATAAATCTATATAATTGGTTAAGCTAGTTGAGATATAAAAAGAATCATAGTTGAGACAACAGGACGAGTTATCGATATGGGATGCAGTATAGATAAGAAGTGACTTGACTTGATTGTTTGTCTATGCTGGTATGTCTTGACGTATTGATGAACCTAGATCTTGACTTTATGTTGATCTAAACATCGATAAGGTTTTATGTGAGTATGAGTTACTGACCATCACTTTAACTTGTTATGGGTGGGGATTACATAAGATAACCCAAGATTCTCCACATCTTCGGTGGTGACAGTGCTTGTATTTCATGCTAGTTACCTTTATCGAGTCATTGTATCCGTTTATGACGACGACGTCCCCTTAATGAGCTCAAAGGGCTTATTGTATTAAACCTTGCAGGTTGAGTTAACTCAAGTATAATATTTAGGTTGAGTGATACTACTTAAAAAATTAAAGAGATTAATTATTTTAAGCAGTTAGAGTGCTATAAATAATTAATGGACGTGTGATATCTTAAATACGGGGATTCGTAAGTCTAAGTGCAAGCCCGACTCAACTTCAGTAATAAAGGGGTAAGTCAACATTTATTCTCTAGTGGAATGAATAAATGTTAATGAACTAATTTATGTTATGGGCTGAACACAAGATAATTAATTCATTTTTAGACCCATCTTTATTCTTTGCATTTGATTCTAGTCGGCCATCAAGCTTGTTGTCTTTCAGAATTTCGTCCACTCCTATGAAGAGTCAACTGGGATTCAGTTACATTTTATATATTATTTTAATATATTTTCAATGTCTAGATAGATATTATCTGATACTATTAGATATCAAGAGATATTATCTGATATTATTAGATATCAAAAGATAATATTCTAGATATGATTTATCTTCAAAGATATTATTGTATTTACTAGATACGCAAGGATCCTATCTAAACATGATTCTAGGAATGCATTATAAATACAAGGTGAGAGAAAATCAGAAATAATCCTATCATTTGTTTGAGATTTTCGAAAATCTCAGTAAAGCAAGTAGGAGGTGAAATTTTGCAGTATTCTCCATAGATTGCTCTCACTCAGTATTGGAGAATATGCATCTGGGATACAGTCCAGAAGATCAAAGCTGGAGCCTGCCATTGATCTCATATCCAAAAAATTCACAGGTATTGTAATTAATTAAAGGGTGCGGAGCTTATTTACCAAATTTTGTGAAAATATGTGCCGTCAATATCCATTTCTAAAAATAAGTGCCGTGTATACCCATTTTATTATTTTAATATATTTGTGCTCTGAACACAATTGTATCGAGTCAAAAATAACATCAAAATTTGTGCCTGTCGAGCTCTATCGACTAAAAATAACGAGAATCTTTCAGAATTCAATTGGGCATTGTGCCCATTCAAACATTGAATTCAAAATTTTGGTTTTAAAGCACCCCATCTCTCACTCTCTCTCACTCTCACCGATCTCTCTCTCTCTCTCTCTCAACTAGAACTCGGCCAACCTCCTCCCACAAGACCCCGGCCAACCCACCCTATGCGGCTCTCTTGTGCTAATCTCTCTCTCTATACCATGGCGAACTCCGCGGCCAACCCCACGCACCATCAGGCCAACCACCCCGGCGGTTTTCTATACCGGCTGCCAACCTCCTCCTGCACCACCGCTGCCAACCACCCCTATGCCAACTCCTCCCACAGTGAACCCTCCCACGACCAACCCACCCGGCGGCCAACCCACCCGTGCCAACCCTCGACGGCCAACCCCCGGCGGCCAACACAACCCCGGCCAACCCACCCCGGCTGCCAACCCACCCGGCCAACACAACCCTAAGCAGCCAACCCACTCGACGGGGCTAACCCGGTGGCCAACCCTCAAGGCCAACACAACCTGGCCCGGCCAACCCACCCCAAGGCCAACACTCCCTAGGCGGCCAACCCACCCGGCGGCCAACACTCCACGGCGGCCAACCTACATCCGCGGCCAACCCACACCCGCGGCCAACCTACACCACCGCTGCCAACCTACACCACGCGGACAACTATGGCTTCGTCTTCACATTCATGTGTTTTTATTTTTTTTTGTTTATTTATATTATTGTATTTTGTTTATCCAATTATATGCTTATTGTTAATTATGTATTTATATGATTTGTTAAGCGTTAATTATATACACTTTCCAATTTTGTATTAAAAAGTTTTAATGTATACCGTAATATAAATTAGGTTTGCTTTAGTTTAATACTTTAGTTTAATAAAAGAAAAGTGAGACGAGCTCATTTTATCATTAAAATTATGTACTTCATATTTCAAAATTCAATATTTAAAAAAAAAAATCAACTTCGAATTTCCCAAGTCGTAAAAATTACCTAACGATTTTGTAATATTTAACGATTGTTAGATTAAAATACAAGTTTGAATATTATTAATGGGGTAAAACGCTTTAGAATACGCAAATAATTTGGGTTATTATCCTAAAAATGTAAATATTTCATCTCATTTGAAGCTCATAGTCGTAGTCGACGACTATTCTTGAGACACGCATGCCCCCATTGAACAAAGATTTATTTTATGTATTTTCTATGCTTTGTTAACTATATATTGTTGTTGTCTATGCTTTCGAAATAATTCAATATATGTGATAAGATATTAATTATGAATTCGGACATGAATTATTATGCTTGTGAATCTATGCTTTGTGAATTCGGACATTAATTCAATCTATGCTTTGTGAATTATTATGTATTGTTGTCTATGCTGTGAATTAATATATGTGAATTATAATTAGAATATATTGTTAATTATGTATTGATGTTAATTGACAATACATAATTATATTGACAAAAATTTATGTATATTCAAATATGCAGTACATTTATTTAAATTTAGGATTATGAATTTTGCATGATATATTGACAAATATATTTCTTTTAGGTAGAAATTTTAGATAGTAAATTTTTATATATGTAGTTGAAGGGCGTTAGTCGATTAAAGTATAAATGAATAAGTTTAAGCTTGTTTTAAATTCCTAAATGTATATTTAAGTATATGATGATGATTTGGGGAGTTTGGGATGAATTTGGATGAGTTTTGATTGATTTGGCAAATCATATTATAAACGTTACTCACGAAATTTCAAGAGAATTCGCTTATTAATAAGACGCTTTGAAATTATAAGCGTAAACCTGTCGATAAGTAGTTAAATGATAAGTAAAGTTACTAAATTCAATGATAATCTTATGTTACAAGGATCAACAAATATATTTCTTTTAGGTAGAAATATCCACCAAGTAATTTTTAGGTAGAAATTTTCAATCCTTGCATCTATGCTAACACACAAAGGTTGTCTAATGCAGTTTACTTCCCTTGTAATTTTTGTCATAGGGAACAAAAATTTTCAATTCTATGTTAATCAAGACACAAAAAGTTCACCACCAATTCTATATAATTTTGAATTAATTTCACAATATGTGTGAACACACTAATCGACATATTTCTTAATTAAACATAGTTTATTTTTTTTAATAAATAGGAAATCGAGTTCTTAAGGCCCGAGACCATCAATCGTCCATCCACAATCGCACGCATTTCAAGCCTAATTATTTAAGAAGGGTCATACGTAGATTGAGAGATATAGCGTGAAGACCGGTAGATAGGTTTAAGCGGTGTTTCTGCACTTTGTTGGTTGGGAACACGGATCCAAGTCAAACATGAGTTTGCACCATGTTGTATCCCGACAGATTAAGCCCTCCTAATGTCATGATGATCGCGATATAGTTTTTATTAATGGGAGGACATTTTGTTTTTCCTTCTCGGATTTTGCTTTCGTGACGGGTTTGAGTTTTGGGACGCCATCTTTCGATCCACACCGAGTACAATCCGCAATCCGCTGAGGTTTATCAAGGTTTGTTGGTAGTGGAAGGACTAGTATAGAGAATCTAGGCGTGAGATTCTTTGATACGGATCGTCCGATTGATGATCTTGGCGGTCATCTATATCTCCGTATGGCCCACATCTTAGTTCTTTACGCATTCGCCTGGGTATCGACTTGCCACACCGTGGATCCGTGGATTTGGGTCTTAGTTGATGATCCGGACGATTTGCCGATTTCCATGGGCTGCATATGCGATAAAATTCTACAACACTACATGTGGAATATGAAGACTGGGGCCAAATATCACTTCTATGGACCATCATGGGCATTATATATTTGGTCACTAGAGATCATCCCTGATCTTGCACGACGGTTGCAAAGTATGTCCGGAGGACGTGTATCCTGATGCATGAGGTGGAAGTTCACGAAGATGATCGACGTGGATACACACTGCTCGATCGTGAGGGCAACTGCTATGGGATTAGTCCCTGACGACTATGAGACGAGCATGCCAGATTATACGTCATCTCTATATCCGGGTGCACTGGAGTGAACTACGGAGACCCGCTCCCATCTCAGGCGCCTGGGAATAACCCCGCCCGCACTAGACAACCTCGCTCTAGGCGGTGGCCTTCACCGATGTGGGGTTAGTCATGATCGACGCAGACGAGGGCACGCATCTTGCTGTTGAAGAGACCGATGAGGAGCCCGGGAGCCCGAGGAGGAGCACGAGGAGCATGAGGAGCCACGACATCAATGCGTGAGGATAGAGCGCAAGCGCCGACGAGGACGCCGATCCGATATGGTGACGCATCAGATACGGGAAGCATACTAGACGCCCACGCTCCTCTTCATCTAGCGCGGTGAGCACCACAGACGCCCTGAGTCGGAGGGATCCTCGCTGATCACGAGACACCATCAATGATGTGGTTAGAGAATATTCAAGGACTCAAGACGGGTTTGAGTCTATGATAGAAAGGTGTCGATGTAGATGTTCGCGACAAAGATCGAGGCATATACGCCCGTCCCGTCGTGGAACTACCCCACCGGCGATGCGGAGGACGATCGTGACCGTGGCCTTCACTCGTATTCTACATCGATGTACCCAACAGACTCCTCTAGCAGATCCGCCTCTCACACCACCCGTAGTATACACCTCATCGCGGTCTCTACAGAGTATGGATCACCGATTCATTAGCCCATCACACATCGATGATCCACTCGTCATTCCATGCCGTAGATGCCGAGACCATTGGTAAATTATCTTCTTTATATTATCGCATCATATTTGATATGTTTACTTTTTCTAACTCGTTGCTTAAACCAAAATTAGCCAACTCAGAGAAGTCGAACCAGTAAGTTCGTTCTTTGCCAGACCGAGGTCACCGTGACGTGAATAGCCCCGTGCCTCGCCCTATCCCGATAGTGTATTCGCTTTATGAAGATTTTCTTGAGGGTAGGACGGGTTCGGTGACTATTAGAGACTGTGGATGACGCCGACCCACTGTTATTTTGTTCGCATCAAGACCCTTCCGCCAATCTTGAAGTGGGGGTAAGTATAACTTCTATTTTTATTTCTATTTTCATATATGAAATCGTTATTTAAAAATAAATTATTTATTGCGGGATCTTGATTTGTACATGATGCATCCGAGGATCATATTAATAAACCGATGTGACTTGTTGAATGAGTTTAATGAGTCGGCGTTATTATTTTGGACACCGATTTCTTTGTTAGTATATATTTATTATTTTTTATAGATGTGAATATATATGTATAAATTCTTTATATATATTGAATTTCTATTTTTGTCGAACAATTGTACATGGAACGATCACGGTCGCATATTATTAAGAATACTCCCATGAGAATCCTTGCAACATGCTATATCGAGTGGCGCCATCGATAATTGGTATCGGACGGTCAGGTGGTAGAAGGATGGGCCAAAATCATAGATCATGGCTTCTTCTTTGAGTGTAACTTATTTATACAAATGACTAATTATAAAATAGATTTTGTTCGTGCCTTTACGAAATCAATCTCTTTACGATCATCATCCCTTGTTTTAGCAAAGGTAGCGTTGTTTTGGCTCGAATGCACATGAAGGACGGGGTGTGTGAAATCTTCGATCCGTATATTATTCATTAGACCCCGACGACAAGAGAAGCGGTTGGAACATTTGTGGGCTCGATCTGCGTTATTTACACGCCTACTCGTAACTCGCTGGTTTGAAGATAATGCACTCGGTCTTCGTGCCTTTCGCGTGATTTGGCGTTGATATCGCTCCTCCCGATGTACGCTTCAGAAAGAAGACTCCACCGTTTGGAACGCTCATGTGCATGTACTTAACGTTGTATTTCGTGTTCCCGAGCATTGAGTGGGTAATGAGAATGTATATGGCTATCGAAAGAAAATAGTCGCTTTCTATCTTCGAATTATGTTAACGAGTGTATTTTCTTGAATATTCTAATATTTGTATTTGAGTATATCTTGATCAAGGATATCACGAGTTTGGTTTAATTTCTTCCCAACTTCTTACTTTAGTATCATATGTGAGCTTAATCATCAATATTAACATCATATATTAACTTTAACATATATATATATATATATATAGCAATTACACCTAAACTAAAAAATTTCAATTTCAACATGTGAATCTAGAAAATTCTAGTAAATTCATAGAATGCTTAAATTATCATATTAAACTCATAAATTCATAGAATGCTTAAATAAAATCAATATCTCATTCAATTAATGGGATGGTAACAAGGACATGATTGTCGCAGTGTGATGGAACCACACAAGCCACACCTCCTACACGCACGACTTGATCGCTGACCCCATCTCTCCTCCACCGGATCTTCGATGGGGACGCTCGGTTGGATGACGATGGCGCCTAACTTTCTGGACGACCACGCCTCGGACCACAACGAGTGGCAATACTCAACGGCTGCGACATCGGAGGAAGCATCCAACCGATTGGGCGGAACATGATTTACTCGTATGAGTAGGCTCAGTACTAGCTTCGGCGTGGTAGTATTCTCCCACATAGCTGGAAATTTGGTCATCTTTATGCCTCGCACAAATTAAAATTCAGATAAAAACAATGATAAAGTTGTTAGTTATAAATTGGAATACCGTATTAAAAATTATATTTAGTATGTAGCTCCATACCGTATAGTCAAGAATCGCATGAGAACACGGATCGGATCCATGTCCCACCCAAGCACGAGCACGATTCTCGTCCCGAGATCGACATCAAGGTTTTGTTTCATCCTCGACTTTGAATGTCGTTACTTTTGGGCACTATAGTATACCGCGTGATCTCTCAGCCCGCCCGTATCTTATGTAACGACTTCGGGGTTAGGTCGAGAGGGTATGCTCTGTCGCTTCAAGTCTTTGATCGAACCATTTTTCTATGATATGACGAATCGCTTCAACCATAGAGCAAATGGGCAATCGTCTTGCCCACAACAACCGAGCATGAAGGACTCGGCAATGTTGGAAGTCAAAAGGTATAGCGCACACGGTGGCACTTTGATCTCGCCCACTTCTCAACTCCCACCGCTAACTTGCTATACGCACCACCAAGAGGGTCTATCTTTAGGCCGGGGACTTTAACATGTTCATTGCTTTGTCAAACTCCGCCTCCCGACATGCATAAGCCGCCTTTCCGTACAATGCCACCGATGGTTTCCCAAAGGCGTGATTTTTTCAAGATATGGTAGTAGCATAAGCCGTGGGCGTTCTCCGGAAAGACATTTTTCACAAGATTGATATACCGATGTGCGCATCGACACAATCAACGTCTCTGAATGCGATCGGTAGCGGTCTTCACGTGTTCCGTAAACCAAGTCCATGATAAATCATTCTCGATCGGACCAATTCCATAAGCCAATGGAAAACTTTCTCTCGCGCCGTCCTTCGTAATAAAGAACAAACAATATACCCTTATTATGCCCAAGTGCGTACATCCACAACAATAACAGCCTCATGCACAACGTAACCGAGTCGGCTGGAACCGAAGCGCCACAAAAGATGGCGAAAACGACCATCCGTCCAATATCCAAGTCAATCAACGAACAAGGATTAGTTGTCCGCAACATGTGAAGATAACCGGTAGATCCGACAGATTGTTCATACCCACCATATATCATCTCGACGCTCTATTACGAGCTCTCACCGCGACAAGATATGACGCCGCACGCCATACTCGTCAGAACTCGGCCATAATCGATCTCGGCTTAACGACTTCACCGCCTCGCGATTTTTCGCGCTATGTATGTTGCAATCACACGGGCTTTGACCTTGCGCTGCTTCGGTATTCACGAGATCATCTACACAGTGTGTACGGCATCAAACTTGCGCACAAACCAAAACCACCTGTTGCGATGCGCAATAGTAAACGGACACCGATCACGATATCGCATTTGAACGTAATCCGGTCCGGTCCGATCGCGGAATAACAAATTCGCTCTTTGTTCCATGTGCCACAAACCGATCGATATCTTAAGGTCCACCTTGTTGTCGAAGACGGAACCTTCGCCACTTCATCGGGGTTCGAATAGAGTCAAGAGGACTAGCAAAAGATTGTTCAAGCCTCATGAGGAATAACAGAGCTAGCCAATTGCTCATCTCTTCCATTTGTTTCACCGAGTCCCCTACCTCTGCGTGTTGCTCGCATAATCATCCCAAGCAATTTTTCTATTCCACCCTCTCGACGTATCCACGCATCAAATTCTACAAACGTGCGCTGATCACATTTGCAGCCGCACGCCCTCCTCCTCCTCCTCCTCTTCTTCATCGACGATGTTTGTTCTTCACCGTCGACGACGATTCGCCATCATCACCGCCGCCAACGATCGCGTCCACCACTTCGCACATGTTGCGGCACTTCGAGGTGTATTTTGCTCAAACCAATTATATGCTCCAAATTGTTGTGTGAATGACTCATCCGTAGACGAGTATTGTGAAGCGTAGTCACACACCGTATCACGTGGTTGTCAATTGTGGCATATATGCTTGTGTTCCGGTGGGAGCCGACGCTCAGATGTCACATACACCTCTGGTTGGGCATAAACCTCGCACAATCGAGCTAGTCGATCATCGGTGAGTCAAAAGTGATTTGATAAGTCTACCACTCGAGATCTCGATATATAATGTATTTGGTAATCAAAAGAATTTGCTCCCAGAAGGGAATTAATGTTTTCTCTTAACTCCAAAATAAGTGCATTATCAGTCCGAACATAGGTATATGATGATGCACCGCCGCAGTAGTTCAAACAATCATCCCAACATCCTCCATATCTAATGATAATATTCTTCCACCCCGACATCTAATTAAATCATACAAATGCACAATAATTAATTAAAAATTCATTAATTATAAAACAAACATCTAAACTAAATAATACAAATTAAATATAAAAACAGTAACATTGATCATAAATGTTTAATAATAAGAACAATAAATTATAAACTAAACTAAACTAAATGAAAATTTCAAAAATGAACGTGTATAAATCGTGATTCACCTAAACTAAATCAAATAATAATTCACATAAACTAAATAAATAATACAAATGCACAATAATGGACGTGTATAAATCTCTAAACTAAATAATAATTAAATATTATAATTCATCGGGACGGATATAAACCATAATTCACCTAAACTAAATTAAATAATAATTCACCTAAATTAAACTAAATGTTATAAATTAAACTAAACTAAACTACGAGACCAACCCCACTAAATTAAACTAAATGAAAAATTCACCCCGCGGCCAACCCCCTATCCCACGGCTAAATGAAAATTCAAGTCTATCCCACGGCTAAATGAAAAATTCAAGTGTATTGTTGCGTATTTATAATAATTAAACTAAACTAAATTAAATTAAACTGAAAAACTATAATTTAATTCAACTACAAAATAATAAAAATTTAATTTAACTTCAGAACCCCATGGCCAACCCCACCCCCGCGGCCAACCCCACCCCCCCACGACCAACCCCACCCTGCTGCCAACCCCACCCCCGCTGCCAACCCCACCCCAACAAGCCAACCCCAATTATGTGGCCAACCCCACCCCCACCCCGTGGCTAACCCCACCAATGGCCAACCCCACCCCCAGCGGCCAACCCCACACCAACGGCTAAACTAAAAATTCAACTACACTGAACTAAACTAAACTAAACTAAACTAAAATTAAACTAAACTAAACTATTTAATTCATCTAAAAATTCATAATACAAAGATTGTTCATTAATTATTCATACAAATGCACAATGGTTATACGATGCCCTAAATAATTATTAATTGAAATTAATTAAAATTCACCAAAATTCATCTAACAATAATTAAGGAATCATATATATAACAAATACATCAAAATATTGAAATTACCTTTATAATCCCGAGGGAGAGGGAGGGAGGCGAGAGGAGAGCGAGAGCGAGAGCGAGGCGAGATAAAGAAAAGAATTCGATGAGCGAAAAGAATGAAATATATAGGTATAATTCGATAAGGTGAATTAAATTCACAAGAATATTTGTTGGCATAGTTGTTGGCGAACCGATGAAAAGTTGTTGATCAAGTAAATTCACCGATGAAAAAGTTGATGAAAAAGTTGTTGATCAAGTAAATTCTTTGAAAAAGTTGTTGATGATTAGTTGGTGTATTTAATTTACAAAAGTGGTTGGTTTATATCGCTTATTTAATTTTCATCTCTAATAAAGTCATATAATTAATAATTAATAATTAATAATCAAATTCAATTTATAATTAATTTATAATTAATTAATAAATTCAAGATAATTAATAATTAATAATTAATGATAAGTATTTAAATTTATAAATAATTAATAAAATTAGCTACAACCCACCCAACCCACCCAACCCACCAAACCGGCCAACCCTCGGCCAACCCCTAGCGCAGCCTAACCCCTAGCGCTGCCAACCCCTATGCGCGGCCAACCCACCCCCACCCCGTGGCCAACCCCCCTGCCAACCCACCCCATCCTCACGGCCAACCCCAAGGCCAACCCACCCCCACCCCTACGGCCAACCCACACCTAGGGCGGCGGGCGGCCAACCCACGCCGGCCAACCCCACCCCCACGGCCAACCCACCCCACCGCCAACCCCATCCCCACTGCCAACCCACCCCACCCACGGCCAACCCCACCCACATGCCAACCCACCTCATGCCAACCCCAACCCCACCTGTGGATAATTTAATTTAATTTAATTTGTACAATTTAATTTAATTTAATTTAATTTGTCTGTAATTATAACTTTAGTTTAATTTAATTTGTAAATTAAATTAAGTTAAATTAACAGTTTTTGATTTGTGATTTGATTGATATTTGAAATGACCTGTTTTGACCGCAAATCGTTGAAAAATATATTTAAAAAATGAAATGGGTATCGACGGCATTCTTTTTTTGAAATTGGATATATACTGATTCAAGTTTTTTAAAAAAGTGCATTTCCATATATTTCCACTTAATTAAATAGATGTATGCTAGGTATATAATCAATGTATGGTGAATTAAATATCCAAGATAGATCATCAGGAATATCGTAAAATAAGATTTCCCTACAATTGTTCCCATTATTTAAGGAATTTCCCAATATCCGACTTGCCACGTCTGTTTCAATTTGGTGGAAAACACGGAAACCATAATAAAAATACTACAATTTATAAGTTCATGTATTTGTATACTCTTTTTAAAGTTTGTGGGTAAAACCAAAATGTATACAAAATTCGTATATTTATATGCCATAACCTTATTTAATACATCTCATAGTCTCTATATAATTATCTGGTTAAATATAATAATGATGTATTTATTAGATATGTTGGAATCCCAATTAAACCTTGATTAAAAGAACATTATAAATACTAAGATGAGAGAAACTCAGTATTACAATACTCGGATTAACGCATGTAGCGTTCTTTTAGGGAGATAATTTTTGGTATTTTTATAAATTGATTTCACTCAGCATTAAAGATCAAACAATCAAGACATAGTCCAGATGATCAGGATCGAAGCCAGTTATCAATCATCTATGTCAGAAATTCACAAGTAAACACGAAAAATTTCAACGTTTTGTAATTAATTATATATGAGCATATTAAGAATATTATCAATGTATGAAAGAGAACCCCAACATATTATAATTAATAATATATAAGCATGTTAAAAATATAATTAATATATGATTAATTGAACATTCAAAATAGATTATCAAAAAAATAGAAGAACATATTTCAGTCATATTTTACAAATTTTATTATTAAAAAGTTAATAATAATTTAAATAATACGATAGCTAACATTAATACAATATTTTGGTTCGTCTGCTTTTTGTTTCTTTTTTATTGGAATTAGGAGATGGATGAAAGTGGCCCGCTCTAATAATTGCACCATTGATTTTAGTGTGGTTGGAAAACAGTGATATGTTGTTGAATGATATAAATGTGGTTTGGCTAAAGTTTATTTTAAAGAACTTAGAAGATGTATCAAGAGATTATAATGTGTAATGTTTTAAGAGTTTATAAGTTGTCAAAATATTTGGATAATTAAGTTTATAAGGTAGGGAGAAATGTCATAGTTAGAGAAAGAAAAAAATAAAGAGAAATGAAGTTGATATGATATATGTTAGAAATAACAAATTATAGTAAAATTATTTTGGTAAATATATTGTTGTTTATAAGCTTATTTTTTAGGAAACTTATAGCAATTGAAACTTATTTTCACAACTTATAAATTGTTTAGAAGCTTATTTTATCAAATACCTCTCAAAAACTTATAGCTCCTAAACAGCTTATAAGCTCCGCCAAACACTATCATAATCGCATCCAAATTATTGATATCATACTATACGTAAGCTATTATTATTATTTGTAAGTAATGTATTCTTTATATTATTGATTTAGAAAAAACACTAAAATACATCTAAAGTCAGACATGTATCTAGAAGCTATATCCAAAACTATACTAAACTTAGCGCCATCTATAAACGATAAATAACTCTATAAGCACAGTATCTTTCAATTCTGTCGTAGGTTTCTGTATCTACTATTGATTTTTCCAACACTTAGATTGTTTTGCTCTTTCAAATTATTCCTTTTGATAATTTTGTATTTAGACTGAATATAACCAACACATGCATATGGTATTTTCAATCAAGCTGGTTTACATTTATCTATAACAAAATTTGGTCCTTAAAAAGTAAAAATGCCCAATTTTTCGAAATAAATATTTTAAAGATCTAGGAGTCAATTTCAGAAAATAAGAATAGTAACTTCCAATCATGTATTTTCCACAACAATAGCATATCTTTTTCACGTGTAAAATGCAAAAATCACATTTCCCGTTTTTGCAATACATGAAATCTTTTGATGTTTGGTAAGAAATGACATTATTTTAAACAATATGATCGTGGCCGTACGCTTTAGTCAATAATTGACTAGCATAATACACGTTGGCTGTATTATATGACAAAATTTACAACTTTATTAGATGATAGTTGTCTCTAGTTGTCTCTATGAACATTTCATAGTAGCTTAAACATGAAGTTAAATGGCACAATAAGTTATCAAGTTCATACCATTCAAATTCAATATTAAGTACTCAATTTGAAATAAATTGTTAAAAGCTAGTTTGAGTTATACAATAAGTAAGGTCAAATATTTGATTTTTCACATTATAAAATGCAACTCAACTACGAGACGTATGTTGTCTTCTCAATTATCTTTTAATGCCAGAATAATATAGTATCTTAGAATCAGCGAATTAATTAATTGATTGAATTACCAATCGAGTATGAACATAGTAAAATTAAAATAAAAATAAAAATCATGTAATAGCAAACTGGATTCATAAAATATTTGTAAAATTAAAATTTGAGAACCTTTGACCACAAGTATTGGTAGTTGCCCTCACGGGAAGCCATCAGTTGGTTAAGATCAAAGAAATTTAACAAAGCGACTAACGATCGAATCCAAGAATGCTTGATGTGAGAATTTCATCCTCTTTAAAATGGCTCCTTATGGACATTAGGTAAAGTCCTCCTAGATTTTTAACCGTTGAGTCACCGTGATTTACCCCTCATATTTTCATGAGACTGTGGTGTGGGGACTCCCCGGGAGAGAGCTTCCACTTTTGAAACAAGATCACGCCATTAACGCATCTACTTCTTAAATGTTGTTGATATTGTCTTCACTATAAGAATAACTTGTTACAATATCGTAATGATTCAAGTTAACATAAACTATAATAAGTATTATTTAAACCATAACACTTCATCGCTCGAATCCAACCAATTCAAAGTAAAACTCATTATTTCATACTACATAAACGTGTATATACTTATTACTGAGTCGTTGATTACTTTATATGGCTAATGACTTTAATTTATATTAAAAGATTTCGTGCTGTATATATATAATTACAATTTACGACAAAGAATGATTCTCTTTTTTGTTCGATTTTTCAAACGTAAAGCCACGTGGAGTCGACTCAAGATCGACTCAACCCTCATGTTTACAAGCAATTAATTGAGCCTAAATGATGTATAACTTGTGGCTGTAGTTAATTGCAATGAGGAAATTCTTGTAAGACGAAATTATATTTCTTAATCACTAGAATTGTAATTAATGAATTGATTTTGAAAGTTTGATTTTTCAGTGCTCGTATTATGAGATAAGCACAAATGTGAGAGTGAAAGCAACAACAATCGATGTACTAAAATAGTAATAATAAAATGTTAACGTACTGACAAATAATGGGTACTGGGCGAAACAACAAAAATGGGCCATTTTTCCTCTATGGATATACAATTGAATATATCTAAAAAGATGCACAATATATCATTTATAAAAGAATTATTTTTTTTATAAAATTTGGGCCCCCAAAAGTTTATAACAAAATTTTGGGACATTGAATATTTTATTTTTTGAAGGAATATTTATATTAATATAAGAGGATATATAAAATTTTATCCCCCTAAAATGATGGGCCTGGCGATCGCCCTCGCCCGCCTCAGGGACGACCCTGAATGCACCTACCACAGGTCCTGACTATATTTGTTAATTTTGTTTGTGTATATATATTTGTGTGTGTGTGTTCAATTTTGAATAGCGATAGCATGATTTTATCTAGTGGAAATTACCCTTTTTAAGTACTATGCATGAGTGTTATATTTGAAATGTAGGCATTGATTAATTTCTTGTTATAAATTGGGTACGTAGAAATGCGAATATAACGTTTAAAGAGAATGCTATATAAAACCGAGGCAAGAGTTAGACTCTTTCTCCGCAAGATAATATTGCTCCGCTACAATGCACGCGGTTCAACAACAATTATCTCCAAGATACAACGGTTTAACAAATACGAGTAGTTGCACTACTAGACGTATTTTCGACGAACTACTAGATAGTCGAGACAGAGAGGATTTTGAAGAATGAATGAGTAGATTGATTATCTTCGTTGGTGTGTTTAATCATCTTCTGCATGGTCCCTTTTATAGCCCACGGTGTCTGTTCGTGAAGTGGTGCGAAGGCCCAACTGCTGACCCGAACCAGTGCGTCGATCCAAGGCCTATCAGGTTAGCCCGAACCGACGTGATGGTTCGTCCAACACGAGCCCAACCGCCCGCCACGTTGTCGAGTCCGACGGTCGCGCCTAGCCATCTCCAGTGCCATGTTGGCAAAACTTTGGCCTCAAAGCTCCTCGCGACGATGCGCATGCGCGCGCGCGAAGCGCGCAAAGTCGCCCTCTAAAGCGTCAATGCGACAAGTGCGACGTGCGTGCTCGGACTCGGACTCTCGGACTCGGATGGTGCCGCACCATCCTCGTAGCATTGGGTTAGCCATAAAATAGCTAGTTAAAACCATTTAGGGTGCCATAGATGGTGCACACTTGATTATTCCTTATCGATGTGAACTCGTTTATATATAGCTTAGAACTTCCTTATTTTTCCAATGTGGGATAGAAAACTTATTCCACCATTAAGAAGCCATCTTTGTGCATTAATTGTTCATTCATCCCACAATGGATTTGAACACATAAATACACTAAATTGATCTACACAAAATGTAGATTCCAAATCTAAGCTCATATACAAATTTATTCCAACAATCCCCACATGAATGACGATTAATGCAATGCAAGTTTTATCAAAGTCCGATGACCTATTATTGCATTA
This sequence comes from Salvia rosmarinus, assembly GCA_036937905.1. Classification (NCBI taxonomy): domain Eukaryota; kingdom Viridiplantae; phylum Streptophyta; class Magnoliopsida; order Lamiales; family Lamiaceae; genus Salvia; species Salvia rosmarinus. Next base: position 65,245 of record JAODLM010000832.1, read on the forward strand.
GGATAGGTAGTTGTTGGCTTTGAACCTTCCTTAGTATAGTGTTATCGATTTACTCCACCGCTCGGTGAACACGATGTCTTGAACCGACCGCTTTTGTGTAAACCAAGACAATAACACATACACAATAATAGATACACTATCTTCGTTCTCACGTTGTGTCCATTTTGGCCTTGGACCATATCTTGATTCATAAGTGTTATTTATTTGAAGCGCCCACACTTCACACTTAGATATGTGATCTCCATGAAGAGTATCTGCTATACTCCACCAATAAGGCTATAGGAATCATTATAAGTTTTTAAAACTTACCCTTTACCACTTAACCCAGGTTACACTTGAAGCACTACGAGAATGGATTATTGAGATTTCAGTGTATAACTTGAACCTTCATAACTTAGTTGTCTCTTTGAACCAAGTTTTGGGATCTCCAATCATCATGGTTGAGTTACCATTATGAACGTTCTTTAAGCGTGGATTTTAATCCCATTCCCTTATCGCATCAGATAATTGATCACGATTAATACCTTTAGTAAGCGGATCCTCTATATTGTCTTTTGACCTTACATAGTCGATACACATTATACCGATCGTGATCAATTGTCTAACGGTATTGTGTCTTCGACGAATGTGTTGAGACTTCATGTTATACATGCTACTCTTAGCTCTCCCTATGGTCGACATGCTATCACAATGCACCATAACGGGAGGTATGGGTTTTCAACAAGGAATATCTCGAGAAATTTCTTAACCATTCGACTTCTTCGCCATGACTTTATCTAAAGCAATGAATTCGGATTCCATTGTAGATCGAGCTATCTGAGTTTGCTTAGAAGATTTCCATGACATCGCTCCTCCACCTATGGTGAACACGAATCCACTTGTGGATTTGGAGTCTTTGTATGGATATCCAATTTGCATCACCGTATCCTTCCAAAACAATTGGATATCTTGTGTAGTGTAAACTATAGTTCAAAGTATGTTTTAAATACCTTAGAACTCTAGTTAATGCGTCCAATGATCATTGCTTGGATTACTAGTGAACCGACTCAACTTGCTAATTGAATATGCTATGTCGGTCTTGTACAATTTGCTAAGTACATTAGACTCCAATGACCCTAGCATAGTCCAATTGGGATATCGGGTCTCCTCGATTTTGGCTAAGTGTAGACTTAAATCAGCGTGTGTCTTAGGCGGAGGTAGATCATAAGCTTTGAATTTCTTAAGCACGTTCTCAACATAGTGAGATTGTGATAAGACAATTCCATCATGTGTTCTAGAAATTTTAATTCCTAGAATCACATCGCCTATCCCCAAGTCTTTCATATCGAATGTCCTCTTCAACATTTCTTTAGTATTCATGATTATATCATGATTACTACCCATTATGAGCATGTCGTCAACATAAAGACATACAATGACAAAATTATCGGATGTCCTTTAATGTAAACACATTTGTCACATCATTAATTTTGAATCCATTTGACATCATCACTTGGTCAAATTTCTCATGCCATTGTTTGGGTGCTTGTTTAAGTCCGTATAAAGACTTAACAAGTTTGCAAACTTTGTTTTCTTGTCTGGGATAACAAACCCTTCAAAGTTGTTCCATGTAAATTTCATCTTCTAAATCCCATTTAGAAATGCCGTTTTACATCCATTTGGTGTACTTGAGGTTATGCAACGCAGCTATAGCAAGTAAGCGTTCTTATGGATGTAATCCTTGTAACGGGTGAGTATGTATCAAAGTAGTCATACCCTTCCTTTTGTTTGTAACCCTTGGCTACCAAACGTGCTTTGTACTTATCAATAGTTCCATCGGTATTGAACTTTCTCTTTAGAATCCACTTGCATCCTAAAGGTTTACAACCGGGAGGAAGGTCGGCGATTTTCAAGTGTGATTGTTCAAGATAGATTCAATTTCACTATTGATAGCTTCTCTCCATAGAGCAGCATCAGGACCAGACAATGCTTCCTCGATTGTCTTAGGATCATCTTCCAACGAATAAACCACAAAGTCTGGACCAAAGAACTTTGCAGTTTTTGTTCGTTTTCCTCGTCTTGGTGTAGGTGTTGGCTCAACATTTGGTCCAATATTTTTTGACGAGTTTTCTTCATAAGTTCTCTTCTTAGAACTTGCGTCGTTCTTTTCTTTCTTGGGAAATATAGTTTCAAAAAATATAGCATTTCTTGATTCTATGATCATTCCCTCATGCATGTCGGGTATTTCCGACTTGTGTACCAAAAAACGATATGCGCTACTATCCAATGAAGATGCAATCAATAGTTTTAGGGCTATCTTAACTTGTTTTGGTTTGGTACTTGACCTTTACGAGACACCCACACTTTCGTGTATTTGTAGGACGGTTTCCTACCTTTCCATAATTCATATGGAGTTTTATCTTGTTTCTTTTGGGGTAACTTGTTTAATATTTTATTTGCCAAAAGGATAGCTTCCCCCCACATGTTATGTGATAAGCCCGAGCTAATCAACATAGCATTCATCATTTCCTTTAACGTTCTATTTTTTCGTTCGGCAATACCATTTGATTGTGGTGAGTAAGGTGCCGTTGTTTGATGAATAATACCGTTTTCAAGAAAAAATTCTTCAAACGGTGCAACATACTCACTTCGAATCATCTTGATTTTAGCGTTGAGTTGATTTTCAACTTCACTTTTATAACTTTTGAAAGCTTCGAATGCTTCGTCTTTGCTTCTCAAAAGATATACGTAACAAAATCTTGTGCAATCATCTATAAATGTTATAAAATAATTCTTTCCACCTCTAGTTTGCACAAGTTTTAAATCACATAAGTCGGTGTGAATCAATTCTAGAGATGTAGTTGATCTTTCCAATCGAATGAAAAGGTTTTTGCCATTTTGCTTCAACACAAATTTCACACTTATTGTGTTGATCAAATAATATTTTGGCAATAGCTCTAAATTCACTAATCTTCGTAGTGTATTTATATTTGCATGTCCTAATCTATCATGCCATAAATTAGGAGACTCAATCACATATGCAACACTTTCTTTTATTTCAACATTGGAGATTACATTGAGTGCACTTAGCTTGAAAAGGCCATTATCTAGATAGTCTTTTCCTATAAAGTGACCATTTTTGGTCATTACAACTTTGTCTGCTTCAAATACTAGTCTAAAACCAGCTTTGCTCAAAAGCAATCCGGACAAGATTCTTGCGAATGTCGGGAACATGCAGACGTTGGTCAACGTCACTTTCAACCGAAGTTATCTTTAGCACAACTTTTCTCGTTCCAACGATCTTGGAAGCTGCATGAGTTGTCCATGTACAACTTCCTCTTTTCTATGACGGGTTCATAGGTGGAGAACATTGACTTATCAACACGGATGTGCTTTGTAGCACCGATGTCAACCCACCACCCGGTTGGGTTGCCTACCATGTCGACTTCATCTACAAGCGGATAAATCGAGTTCGAGATAAGTCGAGGGCACCGTTTTTCCTCCGCCACGTTTGCTTGTTGATGACCATCTTCTTCTTTGGTTTTCGACAATCCTTCGCCATGTGCGGGTTTGCCACGAGTTGTAGCAATCTCCTTCGATCCTCTTTTGCTTCTTCGGTCTTGCTTATTCCGTTGAACTTGCGTTTCTTGTTGTTGGTGCTCGACTAGGCTAGATTTGCCTTTGCCTCCATAGGCGATTTCTTTGCCATGTTGTCATTTGCGGTTGTCTTCTTGATCCTCAATCGCACAATAAGATCTTCAAGTCCCATCTCCTCGCATTTTTGTTTGAGATAGTTCTTGAATTCTTTCCACATTGGTGGTAATTTCTCGATCATTGCGCCACGAAATGATTGAAGCTCCATACCTTCGGCGAGAATATCGTGCGTAATCAATTGGAGTTCTTGCACTTGTTCAAGTACCGTCTTGCTATCCACCATTTTATAATCTAGGAAGCGTCCGACGATAAACTTCTTTAGACGGCGTCTTCCGTCTTGTATTTTGTCTCTAAAGAGATCCATAGTTCCTTCGACGCCTTGGCATTAGAGTAAACACTATGAGAGTGTCGTCTAACCCATTGAGGATGTAATTGCGACACGAAAGTCGCTATGATGCCATGCATCTAACGCAGTGTGTTTTTGTTCATCGGTCTCATCTTCCTCCACGGTAGGAGGTGACTCATTCGAAGCGTGCAAATTGAGAGCGGTCGGTGAAAAGCATTTTAGATTGCCAACGCTAAATTCGTAACCCGCGAATTTTTCCGGCTTTTCGGCATGAGCAGGGGCATTGAACGTTTCTTCAACTTGTCGCCATTTCCACAGAATATTATCTTGCGATTGTTATAAATTGGGTACGTAGAAATGCGAATATAACGTTTAAAGAGAATGCTATATAAAATCGAGGCAAGAGTTAGACTCTTTCTCCAAGAAGATAATATTGCTCCGCCTTCTGATGCACGCGGTTCAACAAACAATTATCTCCAAGATACAACGGTTTAACAAATACGAGTGGTTGCACTACTAGGCGTATTTTCGCGAACTACTAGATAGTCGGGACGAGAGGATTTTGAAGAATGAATGAGTAGATTGATTATCTTTGTTGGTGTGTTTAATCATCTTCGCAGGTCCTTTTATAGCCCACGGTGTCTATTCGTGAAGTGGTGCGAAGGCCCAACCGGCGACCGAACCGATGCGTCGATCCGAGGCTGTCAGGTTAGCCCGAACCGACGTGATGGTTCGCCCAACCTGCTCAACCGCCCGCCACGTTGTCGAGTCGGCGTGTCGCCCGAGCCATCTCCAAGTGCCATGTTGGCAAAACTTTTGGCTCCTCAAAGCTCCTCGCGACGATGCGCCGCGCAGTCGCGCTCTAAAGCTCCCAACGCGACAAGTGCGGCGTGCTCGGACTCTCGGACTCGGATGGTGCCGCACCATCCGCGTAGCATTGGGTTAGCCGTAAAATAGCTAGTTAAAAACCCATTAGGGTGCACCATAGATGGTGCACACTGATTATTCCTTATTGATGTGAACTCATTTATATATAGCTTAGAACTTCCTTATTTTTCCAATGTGGGATAGAAAACTTATTCCCACCATTAAGAAGCCATCTTTGTGCATTAATTGTTCATTTATCCCACAATGGATTTGAACACATAAATCACTACAAAAAAACGCGCGAACAGCGACGGATTAGCAACGACTAAAATTGGGGTCGCCATTCAGAGACGGAATAACGACGGAATAACGACGGACAAATTAACGACGGATTTGAAACGTTATTAAGACGGAATTTGGCGTGCCTATTTCGCGCGAATATATAACCACGTCATATCGTCGTTAATCCGTCGTTGAAGTTAACGGCGGACATAATCCGTCGTTAAATTATGGATTTTTATTTTTTAATGTACAATTTTAAAAACGTCACGATCCGTCGTAAAATAACGGATGTTTTAATATTTATTTTTAATTAATATTACGACGGATACTTTCCGTCGTTAATTTTAATTTTAGTTTTATTTATTCTAAATAATATTTACTGATTTTAATGTTTTCCGTCGTTAATATTAATTTTTAATTTTTAATGCCAAGAAATTCAACGACGGATTATATAGTCGTTAGTACGTCGTAAATTTAACGACGGATTTATTACGTCGTTATAAAAAACGGATTTTTCTATTTTCAATTTTTCACATATTTCAACGACGGATTTTTTCCGTCGTTAAAGTTTTCCGTCGTTAGTACGTCGCTATAGGGTTTTAAATTTAACGAAGGATATTTACCGTCGCTAATCCGCCGCTACGAAATAATATTACGATCGCAGATTCTTCCCCAATTTCATTTCGCTCGCACCCAATCCACAAGCCCTAATTACCGCCCGCTCTTCCGCCTCCCGCCGCAGACGCCTGCTCTCCCGCTGCCGCCGCCCAACCCCAACCGCCCCACCCTTGACCCATGCCCAGCCCGCCCAGCCTTGCCAGCCCGCCCACTGCCCGCCCGCCGCCGCCGCCACACACCAAGACTAACCTCCGACCACACACACACCTGCCGCCGCCTCGGTATATATATATATATATATATATATATCTATTTAAAATTTATATTTATGTATGTATTTGTATATATGTATATATGTATATATTGGTACATTATGTTTATGTATGTATTGGTACATTATTGTTACATTATGTATGTATTGGTACATTATTGTTATGTATGTTTATGTATGTATTGGTATATATATATGTATATATTGGTATATATGTAAGAATTAGTCGTATATTGGTATGTATTGATATATTGGTATATATGTAAGTATTAGTATATTGGTATGTATTGATATATTGGTATATATGTATTGGTATATATTGGTATGTATCGATATATTGGTATATATATTGGATTTACTTGGTTATTTAATGAGTATGTTGGATTTTAGGTGCCCTTAAGAATTGGACATGAATTTTCAAATTGCTACTCTATCAATAATCAATCCTCACCATAGATTATGAATTTTCAATGATATCCTCCGTTAGATTTTTCAATGATATCCTTTTAATTTACATCATAGAAGACAACAATTTTTTTGCCAAGTTGTAATTAAGAATTTGGTTTGGCTATAGAATCATAAATAGATCACTTTTGAGAAATAAAATTTGATTAAGCATGTGCTATATATAATAAGTAGTTATGTAACATGGACAAATGGAATATGTTTTAAAGTACAAGTGGAGCTTTTCATCCACAATGAACTCCAAGAACTTGAAGGATTTTCAACTATAATTATTCGTATACTACTTGTGCAATATAATTATCATCTCTTGGTTTCTTTGCGGTTGGGTGTTCCATTTTGTGTTCAATCATCTATTATATACCAAAGAGACAATTATAATTAGATCTAAGTTGAATTTATGTATGACTTAATTGAACCAAACGTAAATTGTGTGATCGATTTCAAAAAGTATATAAAATTCAAAACTGCTTTTAATATTACTCAATGGTTAGTAAAATACGAACAAACCACCAAAATGAAATCGTATCTTTCCTATCGATTTGGCAACAAATAAGCCAATCTCAAGTGTTATATCACCAAATTTGGAAGTATTAAAGGTTCAATTAACAAATGGCGAGACTCACTATGTATCGCTGGCAAATTTATTAATAAGAAAAATAATGCACATCCAAACACCAAATAGTAAGATTAATTATTATTATTTTTAATAATGCGAGATAATGTTGAGTGATATGTTCCACAGATTAGGGAATAAAATCGAATGGATATTACAGTTGGATTACCAATCTTTGTTAAATATTAGATAAAGTTCGCAACACAAGACGTACGTAGTGCAATAAATCGGATGTGTTGACTAAAACTATTTCTACATATATAAATACCGTTGTCTTGAATGTATCGACACGCAATCTTAAGCACTCAATAAAGGCTTAAACAAAATACATTACTAATTTGAGTACATTACTAATCTACCCCAAATGCCCCCTTTTTGTGCTAATCTTTTCTAAACGACATCCGGCCGTCCTAGCGACTTTTCAATTATTCACTTATATTCACAAGGTACACATATTCACTTATGGGATTTTTCAATGATATCCTTCGTTTAAGCCCTTTTAATTTACATCATGAAGTCCTTACGAATAGACATACTATTTTTTGTAATAATTAAAAATAAAAATATTTAAGTAAATCCATATTGCTTTTTTATAACGATATCTGCAATAAAATAAAATAACTAACGAGGATTCCTCGGCGTGGATCGCCCTTACCCACTCGACATCGGTGTCAACCCAAATAAGAAATGTTGCATGATTTGATGTCGACAACAAATGAATTACTTTTGCATATTTCAATAGAAAAACACATGATTAGTCTTATTTCTCTTTGATAAAAGAGTAGCAATCACAAAAAATTCCTCTCCTAACCCTTTCACATGTGATGTAAGTGGTCACACCATTAATATTTATATGTATTGCTATATATATTAATGTTGTGATCATTTACATCACATGTCCCACACGTGAAGGGTTTGGGAGGCTAATTTTGTGATTGCTCTCTTTATCAAAGAGAAATAAGACTAATCATGTGTGAACTTTTTCTATTTGGTGATTTATATTTATGCATCGATTTTATACCTCTACAAATTAGTTTCATGTTAACATGCATACATATTTTATTTTTATATAGTATATGTCTCGTGCATTTCTATTTCTATAACGTGAGAACCTTTTTGTTATGAAACGTGAAATAGACTTGGATCCGAATATGAGTATATTGTCTTTGCATCTAAATATTATCCTAACATAACCAAACATTAGAAAATTATGTCAGTATACTCTATTTACCAATAAATAGTTATGCATCTCTTTCACCTAAATTATCTCCTCTTACAAATGTACTTCCAAATCATTAACCAAATGTACTTCCAAATCATTAACCAAATTAAAGTCGGGCTTAGTAGTTGGTACTCGAATATTTGCCTCTCACTTCATCTCCCAACATTTGCGAACATTCATCTCCCAAGATTTGCTTCTCACTTCCGTAATCCCATTTCCCCATGACAGAACATTTGCTCTCACTTCTCGAATCCCATTTCCACTTCCTCGTGATGAGTCGAATCGTGAATGGATGTATAAGCGTTTTAGTACTGTGGTGGATTAAATCATGATTTTCTTCATGACTTGAAAACTTCATTGAGTTTGCTAGTAATCAACTATCATTCATGGATGGGGAAAGATCAAGTGTCCTTGTAAGAAGTGCAATAATATACCTTATCAAGTACAAGATACCGTATGCGATATCACGTTTCAAAATTGGATTTGTTCCAAATTATAACACTTGGATCTTTCGAGGGAGACAAATGTGAGTATAGATCCGACAATGCGGTGTCACCCCGAACCTCAATCAAGCGTGTCGGACGATGGTAATGGATCTCGCTGGTCCCAGATTTAACTTTGCCGAGCACGAAGAGGAACCAAATGTTGAGGCACGAAAATTTTACGACATGTTGGATTTGTCGATAAACCGTTGTGGCGGGTTGCTCAAACCATTCACAATTATGCATTGTGGCTCGACACGAGTTGGAAAGGCGAGAATAATATATCGAGAAAGGTTTGATCAAATAACGAGAACTCATGAAAGAGACAAATCGGATGGTAATCTTGTACACGATGACTTCTACAAAGACGAAGAAATTGTTGCGTGGCATGGGATCGCTCGTGCACAAGATAGATTGTTGTCCACATAATTGCATGATTTCTTGGCGACAAGATTCGAATTGACGAGATGTAAAGTTTGTGAGCATCCACGTTCAAGAGCAATAATCGAGCATCCGAAACTCGAAAGAAATCACAAATTCCATGTAAGAAGATGTATTATTTTCCTCTTACTCCTCGACTACTGAGGTTGTATGATCCGAGGCTACTGTGGAGAATATGCGTTGGCATGCATCGTCGTGATGATGGGGTCATGCGCCGTCCGCGCAACACACCGCATGGAAGCATTTGAACATGAAGTTTCCTTTGTTTGAATCGAGATTCGTAATGTTAGATTGGGTCTTCGACCGATGGTTTCCAACCTTTTGGTCAATCGGGACAACAATATTCTTCATGGCTGTTATAGTTACTCCTTATAATCTTCCTCCATGGATGTGTATGAAGGAACAATATATGTTTTCACAATTCTAGTGCCGGCCACGTAATCCAAAAGAAAAGATTGATGTGTTCTTGCAACCATTAATTTCGAGTTAGTAGATTTGTGGGAAGCGGTGTCCTTACCTATGATGTCTCATTGAAACAAAATTTTCAGATGCGTCTTTGCATTGCTTTGGACAATTAGTGACTTTCTGCGTACTCTATGTTATGCGGATGAGATGCAATTTGGAAGGTTAACTTGTCCACATTGCATGGAGGATCTTGAGCGTTTACTTTACCAAAAGTGGTAAGCAGTCATGGTTTGATAATCATCGAAAGTTTTAAACCCGATCACCAATTCGGAAGGGATAGAAGAGGATTCGAGAAAGAATACGGTGATTACTAGTAGTCCACCAAGCGCCATCGGAGAAGAACTATTATCTAGGATTGAAGGAATGGGACTAGTGAAGGTGGTGAAATGGGTAGTGATGCAATAAATAGTAGTGTTTCCAAATATTTTGGTAGTGGTTGGAGGCGGAGTATATTCGGGATTTACCGTCTTGGAGTTCTCTTTTGATTCGACATAATTTGGATGTCATGCACATAGAGAAGAATGTATTTGATAATGTGTTCAACACCGTGATGAATATTCGGGTAAGACGAAGATACGAGCAAATCGAGAGAAGAACTTAATTTGTCTCGCAATAGACCGAGTTGAAGATGAATGAGTCGATGTGCAAGTATCCAAAAGCTTCTTACACACTTGACAAACATGAAAAAATTCTTGTGCGAATGGGTGAAAGGTCTTAGATTTCAGACGGGTATGTCTCAAATATGGGCGATGTGTAGACATGACCAAATTGAAGATGTTTGGGATGAAGAGTCACGATCGCCATATTTTTAGGCGTATACTCCCGATCGCATTTGAGAACTTCTCCCACCTAATGTTTGGAAGCGATGCGGAATTAAGTTTATTTTCAAAGATTTGACCTCTTGAAACATCAAACTTGAGGACATGTGCAAACTTCAAGAAAATATTCGGTCATTTTATGCAAGCTCGGCGTATATTCCTCCTAGTTTCTTGATTCAATGGAACATCTACCGTCCATCTAGCGGATGAAGCTCGTATTGCGGACCGTTCAATACCGATGGATGTATCCATTCGAAGGTAAACGTTAACTTTAACAATTGTTGTCCATATGTATAAATATACACATATAACTATTAATCTTTTTATATACATTGATAGATACTTACGTAAGTTGAAAACAACGTGAGAAATAAAGCTCGAGTGGAGGGTTCTATTGCAATGCGTACTTAGTAGAAGAAGCATCAACATTCATTCTTATTATTTTGAGGTCACGTAAGAACGAAACATAAGAATGTGTCTATAATTATAATGTTGGGGAGATATTAGGCATGAAGACTTCCCGGATATGCTTTCAATATTCAAGCAAGGTGGACGCCTTTTGGAAAAATGTCGAAGAGATATCTAGATTCGAGTGAGTATGATCGCTCGATTATATGTGCTATTGAATTGCGTTGAAGTTTCGGAGAACTATTTAAAGTAAGTATTTATAATTTCACGTTGTATAACTTTCAATTAGTATAACTATTTAAATACTAATTGTAACTATTTGTTTTTTAAGTTTGTTTATCGATTTCTTGAAAAGATTACATCCACGCATCTCCTCCTCTAAGATTCAAAAAATCGTGAAACTTCTCACATTGGTTTGATACATATGTGAGTATATAATCTCATTAACCGAACCTCCTTTTGTAATATTTAATCGGTCAGTTGATAGATGTTTATTGATTTGTTGGATTTAGGTCAAAGACCATACCAACAATGTCGTCAATCCATTCATATGGATTTAGCAAGGGCGCTTCTCCGGTGATTAAGGCGTATCCGTGGTACTACATAAATGGGTATAAATTTCACACGTTAGAGCATGGGACACAAAGAGCCACCATGAGCGATTGGTGTGTGCATTAAAGGTGAAACTTATGGTGCGAGACAAGAATGAACTCGATTTTTATGGGCGATTCTTGGAGGTTTGTGAGTTGGAATACCATGGGCTACCTATGAAGACCGTAACAATGTTTAGATCGAGTGGTTTGATCCATCACGATTGGGGACATCGGTGCATCCACGAATACAAATTGGTTTCGTGAATTATAGGCGAATGTATAATAAGTATGAACCGTTTGTCCTTGCCACACAAGTCGTTCAAGTATACTATTGTCCTTATCCGAGTTTAAAACAATCTACAAAGGATTGGTGGGATGTATGCAAAATTAAAGCGAGAGCTAATGTGGAAGTCTCGGATGAATCATCTAGTTCGATAGTACCTCCGCCATTTCGAGAGGATGAAATGCCTTTAATTACAAGTGTAGTGGTTGATGATGACATGACACGAGTTCATCCCGACGGCACTTTGATAGACATAGAAGAAGCGGATGACCTAATCGGTCGAAGATGATGAATTGTCGGAATCGATTCATATGAATTATCGAATCGAAAATGATAATACATTGAATGATGATGATTATGATGGAGATGAATAGGTCGATTATCTTTGCTGCGGTGATGAACTTCTCCCGCAATTTGACTTTTCAAGGTATAATCAATACCTCGGACTCTCTCTCTCTCTCTTTTTTTGTTGCCATCCCACGGATCATCTTTTGCTACAACCATTGCTTCTCTCTATTCTGGTTATCGAGTATAACAAGATAGCACAACAATTCACGAACCATTACCTCTTCTCCCACTTTACTAATGCATTACAAGTCAAAACATAACAATTCTCTACTCAAGATTTCAGATTTGGATGCCTCGAACCATGGTCAAGGACTGGATACTCGACCTAGATATAACAATTAGATAATGAATGTGTACACATCAGTGATAAGCAAAAATATTCAAATATTATCATGCAATAGGACACATCAACGAATACAACATCAAACCGGCAAATTTAGAAGTATAAGCCTAAAATACAACTGAACAACCATTCTGAAGCATAAGAAAGTAAGTTTTCTCTGCAGTACAACACATTTCAATGAATCCTATTGTAATATTCCAAAGAAACGAATATACGATTACGGTTTTCTAAACCGTAATTAGGGTTTTGCCGTATATTATCTTTTACGACATCGAACCTTGTGATTTCGATACGATATCGTTATGCCAATTCCTTTCATAATTCACTAAGGATTGTGAATTAAAGGATTGAAATATTACGAAATGATTCGTCGATATATTTTAACGTCAAACAGCAGATCGAGCGTCGACTTTTCATGAAATTTTACAGCGTTGAAGCTTGGAATTAATTTCCATCTTACTTCCTATATTAAAGGAATATATTTATTTAGTAAGTGTGAACTTCTGCGACCATTTGAGATGAGTCGATTTTGAGCGTTTGAGGACGTTTTGAGCCAACGCGTCAGAGACGTTTTGTAAAATGAGTTTAATGCTCGTGAAATTATAATAATTAATTTCCTATTAATATTTTATATAATTTCAGTATTATTAATTATTAAAATCGAATTTTCGTTATTGAATTCGATAATTTGATATTGAAATTTTCAAAACCCTAAGTTTATAAACTTTGGTTTTCACATGAAATGACACTATTAAATTATCATATGGTATCTAAACTTTATAATATGATATATATGAGTGTTATTAAGCTATGAAATCAGTTTTTAGATCATTAAAAATCGATGGCAGATTTTTATGATTTTCGAAACATGATTCTTAAAATTAGGGTTTTATATGCATGAATTAATGCTATAATTTTATCCTATGATATTATTTAATATCTAAATCATATATTATGATATATATATGTGTATATTTGGAACGAAAATGACATGAGTATCAATAATAGGTGTAAATTGTATTTCACTCCTATTTTTCCTAATTTATTATCGGTATTTTCGTATATGTGCAATATGCTTGATTTAATTATTTTAATGACTTGTATTATATATCTATGACCTATACTATGATTAATACATGTATTATGTGTAACAAGAGAATTAAATCAGCCTAACCCTCCCCCCCCATGCGCCGGCTACACCTAGAGGAAAGACATACACTCCACCTTTTATTCTACCCAATGCATGGCTTACCTTTTTGCCTAGCCTAATGATCATCCTAATCCTCATCATTTTACTGCATTAATCCCTATTGGTGGTGTGTTGTGCGCCGGTTTTGAGGAGGGATTACATGGGGGAGACTCTTCATTTTTCCTTCACTTCACTCATTATCCCCCTCACTCTTCTCAAACACTCCAAACACACTTCTCCATCTCCATTTTCTGCTGAAAAACGAGAGCAGCCCCCTCCCCCATTATTTTCGAAAGCTCTCTTCTCTTCTTCCTCATTGCTTCTCCCAACTTGATACTATATTATTCTTGTGAACCTATATCCTATCAAAGGTAAACCAAGGATCTCTAGTCACGATTTTTCATCCCCTCTATTCTGAAAATTTCGAGCATGCCCTTGTATATATTCATGTTGTGTTCGAATGCTATATGTATGTATATGTATGTTTTAATGTTCTTGAGCATGAGAATGTTGTTCTTGATGATTTATTTAAAAAAATGTATGAAGTGTATGCTTAGATAATCATATGTTGTTGTTCATTTGATTCTTGAATGGATCTATCATGTTATGAAATTTTCGAACCATATGATATGTTTAAAATAATTTTTGAAAATGTTAAAAATACATATGAGATGACCGAATGCTTCTCAATATTTTCTAAGCATGTATTATTGATCTATGTTATGATTTAAGACTATGGTATATTAATTAAAAATTTTGGAAAACCCTAGCTATTTGTTCATGAATGCCGTGAGCTTCTCAAATAAATACCTTGGTGTATAATTTTTATTCTAATCATATAATGACATATTAATGCTTTAATGTATTGATTATAGGTTATATGATTTAATTAGAATTTTTGAAAACCATATGCTTAATTTTAATTAAGGCCGAGAGCATATTGTAAGTATAGGTTAATGTATGATTTTATTTTTGAACATGTAATGGTGTTTTAATGCTTTAGTATATTATTTATGCATTGTGTGAATTAATTAGAATTTTTGGAAATCAATTACCTATTTAAATCAAATAAACCGAAAGCTTACAAGCTTATATGGTGATGATTTAATTAGTTCTTGATGATTATATGATGTTATATTAATATACTATAGTGTATAGACATAGTATATAATTATTGGAATTTTGAAAATCAAATAACATAAAGAATCAAAAAACCGAGAGCTCTTGAGCTCCATATGGTGATGATTCAAATGTTTTAGTTGATGTTATGATGTTACAATGTTATAATATAATGTTTATTGATGTTGGAATTTATTTAGAATTTTTAGAAATTGTTTGCTATTTATTGGGTAATTATCTTATTATTACCGTAAATATATATATGTATATATATAAATAAATAGAAAACAGTATTATATGAATTTCATAAATTCATATTCTGGACCATAGTGTATAATAATACACTATATTAATTTAGAAAAATTTTCAAAAGTCATTTGATATTTTTAAGTTAATTATCGGAATTACCGATAATTAATAAGGATTTTAAATCCTTTTTAAAACAGTTTATTAATGAAAATTTACTAAATTAATATTCTGGACAGTTTTTAAATTTTACAAAATTTTATAAACATAGATTGCTATGTTTGAGACGAACGTTCATTTTATAACGTTTTAAAATACCAAAATACGCTCTTATTTATAAAAGGGTATTAAAAATGCGAAAATAATTATAAGTCCTTGATTTACAAGATAAATCGAGCAATAGGACTTTACGTTTTCAAATCGATCAAATTGAATTATAAAACAAAATAGTAAAGTTCTATTATTAAAGGTCAAAATCGTTGACTTTGTTGATCAATGTTGACTTCGTTGACTTTTCAAGTCAAACGTACGATTATACGTTTATAAATACGTCAGTACGCGTAAGATATACTAATTGAGTATGATACCTCATTAGTAAGAAAGGATTTCACAAATGAAATCCATATATCGAAACGTGCTTATCGTTGAAAGTATCTCGAAGAACGAGAACAAGTCAATCGTATACGTGTTAGAGACGTATTGAATTCACTAAGGAATTCAGTCTACATCGATATGAAATATCGAAGTTTATCTTAGTTTTCGAAAGTCTCGAAAGACTTGAGCGACGTACTAAAACCTCGCTTTTTCGTAAAAGGTGTGGGCCTTGAAAGCGTGACGGGATTTTGACGAACAAACGAACTGGACTTTTACAACGAACCATAGTCGGGTGGGCTTCCCTTTCTTATCTTCAAAATGTGGGCCTTTTCACCCCACTAAAATGTGACTTTCTTGTTATTCCGAATGAGTTTATTTACGCACTTATTCTGTTGTTATCAAATGTTTTACTACATTACCCGCCAAAATATTTCGTTTGTGTATGGATCTATCTGTTATGCCGGGTAGGGTGTGGAGATAGTTGGAACTATTATATCAATTGTTGTGGTAGCACCCAACCTTTTTAAAGTCGGGTCTGTCTTGGGATGACAAATGCACAGCTAGGATTGGCGTGAAGGTTGGAACTCTGTTTGTGTTAACATATGCTTGCGTAGAGTATTTGTGTCTTTGACGGGATTACGGTCGGTCACGGCGTCGAGATGGAGGCCTCCTCTCGGCGTTTATTATTTATTATTATTATGTATGTGACTATAAGATACGGACCATACACCAAGAAAATGCTCGGCGAGCTATGTTTATTCTAACGAAAATGATTTGGTAAGCACAAGGCATTTTAACTAAAACCCTTGTGACTTACCCAATATTGGCAGCGTAATCCAAATCAATCAAATGTTTTCGGCATGAGCCCACTAAGTGCAATTTCTTGTACTTAGCCCTGCATGTTTGTTTTTAAATGTGCAGGTTGAGCTCTGATGGTGATGATGGGGAATGTGTTGAGGAGTCCGGTGTCCTTGACCGATTTACTTGAATTTGTGGTTTATACCTTGAATGCATATCGTCATATATGTATTCACACACTTTCCGCTGCTACACTCTGAACTCCTTTATTTATGCTTTATATTACAAACTATTGAGGTCCATCGGATCGGGCCAAGTTTTGGGGTCCGATGGCCTAAACCTTTTCAAAAACAATATAACATCATCTCATATTCTGTTCAAGCATGTTAGTTTATTTTATGCATCTGTTCTATCCATGCAACCCCTAAAGTACTACTCCTAGTACTAGTCGCCTCAGGTCCGGGTTGGTCCGGAATGGGGGTCGTAACAGTGGTATCGAGGCGCTTTGCTCTTTGAAAACCCAAATTCCTTTTTATTCTAAGTCTAGATCGAGTCATTTGGACTTTAGAAACCAATGACTCACTCAACACTCCATCACATCGAGCTCAACCGGGAAAGAGTAGCGCATTCCTTTCTCAAAACTCATGAAATGGAAATTTTACATGATTGAACAATTGGATGGACTTTTGAAGGATTTGATTATTATGAAAATTTTATGATGAAAATGAAAGTTGAACAAGAAATTTTTCCAAAATACTTTGGTTGGACTAAGGCAACACTCAGTATTGATACGAAAGTACGGTGGTACTAGTTGAATGATCAACATGGGATGAATGAATCCATTCTTGATATGCATATAAGTTGATTATGATTGCTATGTTGAAATCGTATTTCCAAAATTTTCAATTAAAACCTCTTTCCAACTTTCAAAATTTTATTTATGATGAGCGATATGTTATCATAAGGCGAACTTAGACTCTAAGGAGCATGTTCACGTGTCGTGAAAGAACATAGAAATCGAACTTCCTTTCCTTATGCGAGCGAAAGAGCGATAGGAAGAATGAAATAACGATACCCTTGGGCGCGAGCGGCGGAGGCGGCGAGAAGGATGGGCGAGGACAACCTCGACCTTTAAAAGTTGAATGGCGTCGGCACTCCATCACTACTTCGACACGGTGAGCATCAACACCAAATGGACGCCACTTACGGCTCGAATGTTCAGCCTCAACTTAAAGACCTGAAGATGGTAGGCGAATCGTCGACATCGTCTCAAATTGCAATTTGGCACGATCGCGCAAATTTCCTGCACTGTGCAGTAGATTTGTTTTAGCTAGATCTCTCGTTGGGACTCCGATTTACGCATGGTTTTCACCTGCGTACTCTAACACTGATCTTCATTTGTTATGAAGAACAGAATCCTTAATTCTGCCTCCAGAATACGATAGAGTCCGTTGAACTCTAGTTCGAGTGTTTGGTATAGAATAAGGATCTCATAGCTTGTATTAAGATGTTGTTGGCTTATGTATCGTTGGGTAAGATTAAGAAGGTAAGTTGTGGTGAGTATTGTGCAGTATGATGTTGCCTACCTTATAGACTTGCTTGACCTTATCTAGTTGCTTCACGTTACGTTTAAGATATCCTCGCCCTTATGCGATGGCGATAGTTGACTTATGTTAGTTTTATTAAGTGACGGATGGAGGTTGAGATATCTCGAGGAGAAGGATTGGACCACACCCACCCCGAGGAGGAGGTGAGTATATATCGCTCCGTTGGATGTCTTGTTGGGAAGACTTGGGTGAGTTCTTGGCATATTATCTCCGTCTTTGGAGAGGCATGAAGCTCGGGTGGACTGATTATGGCGGCATCCAGCCTTCTAGCGATACTCCCCGCACTGGATGGATATGCTCGAGAGATATCGGGGATTACATCTACGGGCGATGGCGGCTACGACTTGGTGGGAGATGCGCGATTCGTGAGTCACCGACTTACGATATCTGACATTCTGGGCAAAGGCCGCAGGAGGACCTCCCTCCCGAGAGTATACAGGCGGGATGAGTCGCGAGTGGCTTTGAGAGGTCCCGAGGCAGATTGACCCGGTCGTGCCTCCTTTCCTTTTGATGAGGAAGGCTCGCTTAGAGGCGAAGACGCCCGAGCCTTGGGAGGCGGTATTTCCACCCCACCGCCGGACACCCCGTCGTCCACAAGTACCACCTCCACCACCTATGGTCCCAGCCATACCACCGGTCGAGCACTTTCATCGGACGGACGGATGAGAGTAACAGATGTCGCGGTGGCTGGGCCCGATCCGCCATGACTACGAGCACCGGCGAATCGACCACCGCTTTTAACCCCATGCGAGATATACCGATGGTGGAAAGCAATGGAGCCGGTCCATCCAGGGGACTGCCCCGCATGGACATTTCATACAGCGAGGACGACTCCGAGGAGGAGGAAGATCCCGAGGAGGACGGACGGTGGGAGGGCGCATGATGAGACCCCAGCGAAGCTTAAAGAGATTTTGTGCTTAAGCACATTGTTTTCCTATGTTTAATCTTTAGTTTGGACTTAGAACCTTAGCTTTTGGAAGGCCGTGTGGGCCGGGACTTATGTTTTACTTTTTCTTTTGCATAACCGTTGATTGAACATCCTGCCTATGGCAGAAATTTTGGATATATATATATACATGACCCTAATAGGGCTTTTGCGGCAAGTTATGTTTGTTAAGAATGATATTCTATTTGGAATCGTTTCTGAAGAAAGCCATAATAGCGTTGGTGTATGTTGAGTGTGAAAGAATAAGTGCTAACGATTACACTTTTCTATAGCAAAGATGCCTCCATGAAGGAATCCGGAGCAGAACCCGAGGTCGAGGTCGGGAAGGCGAGAGGAAGGGTAAGATCCCTGAGCAAGAGCGGAAGAAATTTCAACCACCACCTCCACCACAACCCGATCGCCGAATCGAAGAAATGTTTCTAAGACGAAACCTCCTGCCTTTAACGGGAAAGGTAGCCGGAAGAAGCCGAACAATGGGTTAGGGCCATTGAGCGGATTTTTACCTTTAAGATGCAGCACGGGAAAGGTTGTCGTGTGTTACCTTCCGGTGATAGGACCGGTGACTTGGGTGGGAGGAAGAAAACTTTCACGGTGAGCGACTTGAAGAATTCTCGTGGGAGGATTTCGAGAGGAGCTGATATGAAGTACATCCCAAAAGCTATAAGAGGAAGAAGGAGCGAGAATTTTTCTGCTAAAACAAGAAAAGGATAGTGTGACCGACTATGATCGCACCTTACGAGATGTCGAGATATGCACCAGGCGGTGGACACCGACTTGAAAATGTCGGAAAAGTTGAGCGAGGGCTAAGAATGGAATCGCATGTCTCTTGCCACCATGGAGAAGCGTTCTACACTGAAGCTCCATGACGAGCTTTAGATATAGATGACCATGACCGAAAATAAGTCGGTGGCGTCTCGGTCACTGATCTGTTGGATAGAGAAAGGAAATGGGAACCCAACCATGGAATAACAACCGTGGGAACTTTGGGGACCACAGTCACAGCGCCCGTGGCAAGGAGGCAGCGCCCAGGGGACAAGGTGGAAGAGAGCGACTTATGCTCCGCCAAGGGGACCACATGAGCGATCGAGGACACCTCAATGCCCTCGATGCCATAGGACACACAAGGTGTGTGCACGGCAAATGTGGTGGTATTGTTATAAATGCGGGGCAACGGGCATTACGCCAACAATTGCCCGATATCACGTTGGATGTAAGACCGAACCAACCGGAAATGCTCGACCATTAGGCTATACTTCAACCCCGTCCACCGCGATTTCACCCCAACCCTCAACTTCAATGGCGGCCCCAACCTCAACAACAACTCCAACAAGAATAGATGGTGGCGGACCACAACAACAAATCCATTGCAGCGGTGGCGCGACCACCGCCCAACAACAAATAGAGGCGATAACCAGCGCGCAACGCCCGGCGGCGAACAGGCCGAGCAACAACCGCCAATCAGCGGGACCGGCGCCCGTCGGCCTCGGTGGCTCAGGCTAGAGCTACGCCCGTGCATAGAGGCGAGCGAACAAAACCAAGGGAACTTGGCGGTATGGGAGTTCTTCAACCCACAGTTATAGTATTGTTCGATCACGGTGCTTAGCATTCTTTTATTGCAAAATCATGCGTAGAAATCTGAGCCTTAGGTCGAAAAATCAAGCCGGATATGAGAATCTCATCGCCTATAGGAGGGATTATGACCGTTACCCACTTTTGCTCGAACCTAGAGTTGACATTAGGATCACTTAAGGTTACGGCTAGCGATCTAAACATAATACCCATGGATGATGTAGACATAATCCTCGGAATGGATGGTTAGCTAAGAATCACTCCACGATTCTCTGTAAGGAAAGGAAAATTTCGTTTCACTTTCACGGACAAGAAGCAACGATTTTCACGGAATCGGCATGGGAAGGAGGATTCCGATAGTATCGACGACTACAAGCTGGAGGATGATGAACGGAAGGGATGCCACGCATTCCTTGTCTATTTAAGCGATGAGGATAAACCCGAGCGGGTAGAAGACATTGAAGTCGTCGAGAATTTTCGGATGTATTTCCGAGAATCTACCGGACTACCTCGATGACAACTAGAGTTTACCATCGACTTGGAGCCGGGATCAGCCCGATGTCGAAGGCGCCTATAGGATGGCCCGAAGGAGCTAGAAGAGTCGAAAATCCAAATCAAGAGCTTTTGGATCTAGGATTTATTAGGCGAGTGTTTCACCTTGGGGAGGCCTTTGTTTTGTTTGTTAAGAAAAGGATGGTTCTTTGAGGATGTGCATCGATTATAGGAGCTAAATAAGATGACACTAAAGAACAAATACCCTTTACCGAATTGATGACTGTTTGATCAATTGCGAGGCGGGTGTATTCTCTAAAATTGATCTTAAGTCGGGATACCATCGGTGAAAATCTGGTGCGAGGATGTACTAAGGCGCATTAGAACAGATATGGCCACTATGAATTCATAGTTATGCCATTCGGATTAACCAATGCACGGCCGTATTCATGGACCTCATGAGCAGTATTTCATCCATTTACGGATAAATTTGTTTTGGTCTTCATAGATGATATCCTTATTTACTCGAAAAGCGAAGAGGATCATAAGGAACATCTGACGGTTTGCAAACCTTGAAATGAAAGACTCTTTGCTAAGTTTAGCAAATGTGAGTTTTAGTGAAGGAAGTTATGTTCCTTGGACACATCGTGTCTGTTGAAGGCATAAAAGTAGATCCGACAAAGTAGAGGCCGTGCGAGAATGGAAATCACCAAAAGCGAGACGAATTAGAAGTTTCCTAGGATTGGCGGCTACTATGGGAGATTCATCGAAGGATTCTCCAAGATTGCAAGGCCAATAACCCGACTACTCAGGAAGGAATCAAGTTCAATTGGACTGATGAGTGCGAGGCGAGTTTTCAAATACTCAAAGAAAAATTGACCAGTGCACCAGTTCTAGCAGTCCCAGAAGCGGACAAGGGGTATGTGGTCTATACAGACGCATCTAAGACTGGGCTGGGTTGTGTTTTGATGCAAGAAGGAAAAGTGATAGCTTACGCATCCCGACAACTCAGGCCCCACGAACTGAACTACCCAACCCACGATTTGGAACTAGCAGCTGTAGTTCATGCCCTAAAAATATGGAGACACCATCTCTACGGTGTGAGATGTGAGATCTTCCTGAGACCGTAAAAGTTTGAAGTATTTCTTGAACAAAGAGATCTGAATATGAGACAAAGAAGATGGCAGGCGGTAAAGATTACGATTGTGGTATTAACTATCGGTAGGCAAGGCGAATGTAGTGGTGACGCCTTGAGTCGTAAGAGCCATACCAAGTTAGGATGTCTCTTTGTCTGAGAGGAAAAACTCGTTGAAGAGTTTGGCGGGATGAAGATTGAGCTGGTTGAACCACCGGGACAATCGTGGTATGTCGCTACACTCACGCGACATCGATCTAAGGAAAGAATTGTCGAGAGAAAAGTTGAGAAAAGTTGGAAAAGATCGAGAAAGACTAAGGTGCGAAGGATTCAAAATTTCAAGAGGCGGATAACGCCTTATTGTTTGAAGGTAGGATATGCGTTCTGACGACGCGAGCTTGAGCGAAATCATGAGTGAGGCTCACGATCGCCCTACACCGCCCACCTGAGCGGTACTAAGATGTACGGGACACGAAGGAAAAATTTTGGTGGGAAGGCGTGAAGCGAGACATAGCTTCTTTCAGAAACGCTGTCTTGTTTGTCGACAAGTGAAGGCCTACACCAACGTCCCTACGGAAATTACAACCGTTGGAAATCCCGAATGGAAGTGGGACGATATAACGATGGATTTCGTTCGAGCTTACCCAAATCGAGAGAGGAAACACGGCCGTATGGGTAATTGTGGATAGACTTACCAAAAGTGCTCACTTTTACCTATTCAAAGCACTTATGGATCCGATAGGTTGGCCCGGTATGCGTTAAGGAAATTATGCGACTACATGGAGTGCCAAAATCTATTACCTCGATCGAGACTCCAAGTTCATCAGTTGGATTGGTTTACAAAAGGCTGGTGCAGATTAAACTTGATCTGACATTCCACCCACAAACCGATGGACGGTCGGAAGGAGCGATCAAACCACAGAAGATATGCTTAGGCGTAATTTTGGATCGAGGTACAAAATGGGAAGATATTTTACCTCGATTGAATTTGCTTACAACAACGTTATCAGCGACGATCGGCATGGCCCCATCTGAAGCCTTGTATGGCAAAAGTGTAGATCACCACTTTATTGGGATGAAGTCGGTGAGAGAAAGTCGTAGGGCTGGCGGTGAGTGAAATGATCAAATCGTTCGACAAATTAGGATGAGGATAAAAGAGGCTCGGGACGACAGAAATCTTACGCGGATACGCGTAGATCAAAGCTTCAATTTGAGAATGGAGACAAAGTATTTCTTAAGGTCTCCCATCAAAAGGATTGTCGGGTTTGGCACGAAAGGAAAGCTTAGACCCGTTTCATAGGACCTTATGAGATCTAGAAAGGATAGGTCCGAGAGCTTATAGGTTGGCTCTTCCGCCACACCTGGGAATGTCCATAATGTTTTTCACGTCTCACGATTACGAAAATCGTTCACGACCCAAAGCACGTGATTCGCAAGGCGGCGTGATCCTCGGGCGGACATGAGCTATAAGGAAGAACCGCAGCCATACTTGACCACAAAGTCCGGCAACTACGAGCAAGTCGATTAGTTAGTCAAAGTCTTGTGGAGACACCACGGACGGGAAGAAGCCACGTGGGAGCTTGAAGAAGCAATGAGAGAAAAATACCCGATCTATTTTTCTAAAGGTATACAAATTCGGGACGAAATTTTTCGTAAGGGTGGAATGTAATATTCGAAAAGAAGCGAATATCGATTACGGTTTTCTAAACCGTAATTAGGGTTTTACTTAGTATATTATCTTTTCGACATCGAACCTTGTGATTTTGATACGATATCGTTATGGCGAATTCCTTTCATAATTCACTAAGGATTGTGAATTAAAGGATTGAAATATTACGAAATGATTCGTCGATATATTTTAACGTCAAACGCGTATCGAGCGTCGACTTTTCATGAAATTTTACGGCGGTGAAGCTTGGAATTAATTTCCATCTTACTTCCTATATTAAAGGAATATATTTATTTAGTAAGTGTGAACTTCTGCGACCATTTGAGATGAGTCGATTTTGAGCGTTTGAGGCGTTTTGAGCGTCAGCGTCTGAGGCGTTTTGTAAAATGAGTTTAATGCTCAGGAAATTATAATAATTAATTTCCTATTAATATTTTATATAATTTCAGTATTATTAATTATTAAAATCGAATTTTCAGTTATTGAATTCGATAATTTGATATTGAAATTTTCAAAAACCCTAAGTTTATAAACTTTGGTTTTCATGAAATGACACTATTAAATTATCATATGGTATCTAAACTTTATAATATGATATATATGAGTGTTATTAAGCTATGAAATCAGTTTTTAGATCATTAAAAATCGATGGCAGATTTTTATGATTTTCGAAACATGATTCTTAAAATTAGGGTTTTATATGCATGAATTAATGCTATAATTTTATCCTATGATATTATTTAATATCTAAATCATATATTATGATATATATGTGTATATTTGGAACGAAAATGACATGAGTATCAATAATAGGTGTAAATTGTATTTCTCCTATTTTCCTAATTATTATCGGTATTTTCAGTATATATGCAATATCTTGATTTAATTATTTTAATGACTTGTATTATATATCTATGACCTATACTATGATTAATACATGTATTATGTGTAACAAGAGAATTAAATCAGCCTAAACCCCCCATGCGCCGGCTACACCTAGAGAAAGACATACACTCCACCTTTATTCTACCCAATGTATGGCTTACCTTTTGCCTAGCCTAATGATCATCCTAATCCTCGTCATTTCTGCATTAATCCCTATTGGTGGTGTGTTGTGCGCGGTTTGAGGAGGGATTACATGGGGAGACTCTTCGTTTTCCTTCACTTCACTCATTATCCCTCACTCTTCTCAAACACTCCAAACACACTTCTCCATCTCCATTTTCTGCTGAAAAACGAGAGCAGCCCCTCCCCATTATTTTCGAAAGCTCTCTTCTCTTCTTCCTCATTGCTTCTCCCAACTTGATACTATATTATTCTTGTGAACCTATATCCTATCAAAGGTAAACCAAGGATCTCTAGTCACGATTTTCATCCCTCTATTACGAAAATTTCGAGCATGCCTTGTATATATTCATGTTGTGTTCGAATGCTATATGTATGTATATGTATGTTTTAATGTTCTTGAGCATGAGAATGTTGTTCTTGATGATTTATTTAAAAAAATGTATGAAGTGTATGCTTAGATAATCATATGTTGTTGTTCATTTGATTCTTGAATGGATCTATCATGTTATGAAATTTTCGAACCATATGATATGTTTAAAATAATTTTTGAAAATGTTAAAAATACATATGAGATGACCGAATGCTTCTCAATATTTTCTAAGCATGTATTATTGATCTATGTTATGATTTAAGACTATGGTATATTAATTAAAAATTTTGGAAAACCCTAGCTATTTGTTCATGAATGCCGTGAGCTTCTCAAATAAATACCTTGGTGTATAATTTTTATTCTAATCATATAATGACATATTAATGCTTTAATGTATTGATTATAGGTTATATGATTTAATTAGAATTTTGAAAACCATATGCTTAATTTTAATTAAGGCGAGAGCATATTGTAAGTATAGGTTAATGTATGATTTTATTTTTGAACATGTAATGGTGTTTTAATGCTTTAGTATATTATTTATGCATTGTGTGAATTAATTAGAATTTTTGGAAATCAATTACCTATTTAAATCAAATAAACCGAAAGCTTACAAGCTTATATGGTGATGATTTAATTAGTTCTTGATGATTATATGATGTTATATTAATATACTATAGTGTATAGACATAGTATATAATTATTGGAATTTTGAAAATCAAATAACATAAAGAATCAAAAAACCGAGAGCTCTTGAGCTCCATATGGTGATGATTCAAATGTTTTAGTTGATGTTATGATGTTACAATGTTATAATATAATGTTTATTGATGTTGGAATTTATTTAGAATTTTTAGAAATTGTTTGCTATTTATTGGGTAATTATCTTATTATTACCGTAAATATATATATGTATATATATAAATAAATAGAAAACAGTATTATATAATTTCATAAATTCATATTCTGGACCATAGTGTATAATAATACACTATATTAATTTAGAAAAATTTTCAAAAGTCATTTGATATTTTTAAGTTAATTATCGAATTACCGATAATTAATAAGGATTTAAATCCTTTTTAAAGCAGTTTATTAATGAAAATTTACTAAATTAATATTCTGGACAGTTTTAAATTTTACAAAATTTTATAAACATAGATTGTTATGTTTGAGACGAGCGTTCATTTTATAACGTTTTAAAATACCAAAATACGCTCTTATTTATAAAGGGTATTAAAATGCGAAAATAATTATAAGTCCTTGATTTACAAGATAAATCGAGCAATAGGACTTACGTTTTCAAATCGATCAAATTGAATTATAAAACAAAATAGTAAGAAGTTACTATTATTAAAGGTCAAAATCGTTGACTTTGTTGATCGATGTTGACTTCGTTGACTTTTAAGTCAAGCGTGCGATTATCGTTTATAAATCGTCGATGCAGCGTAAGATATACTAATTGAGTATGATACCTCATTAGTAAGAAAGGATTTCACAAATGAAATCCATATATCGAAAAACGTGCTTATCGTTGAAAGTATCTCGAAGAGCGAGAACAAGTCGATCGTATCGTGTTAGAGGCGTATTGAATTCACTAAGAATTCGGTCTACATCGATATGAAATATCGAAGTTTATCTTAGTTTTAAAGTCTCGAAAGACTTGGCGACGTACTAAAACCTCGCTTTTCGTAAAGGTGTGGGCCTTGCAGCGTGACGGGTTTTGACGAACAAGCGAACTGGGACTTTACAACGAACCATAGTCCGGTGGGCTTCCTTTCTTATCTTCAAAATGTGGGCCTTTTCTTACCCACTAAAATGTGATTTTCTTGTTATTCAAATGAGTTTATTTACGGTACTTATTCTACAACTGTTATCAAATGTTTCTTGCATTACACGCCAAAAATATTTCGTTTTGTGTATGGATCCTATCTGTTATGCCGGGTAGAAATTGTGGAGATAGTTGGAACTATTATATCAATTGTTGTGGTAGCATGACCTTTTAAAGTCGGTCTGTCTTGGGATGACAAATGCACAGCTAGGATTGGCGTGAAGGTTGGAACTTCTGTTGTGTTAACATATGCTTGCAGAGGTGACGTGTGTCTGACGGGATTACGGCGGTCACGGCGTCGTAGATGGGAGGCCTCCTCTCGGCGTTTATTTATTATTATTATGTATTGTGACTATGAGATACGGACCATACACCAAGAAAATGCTCGGCGAGCTATGTTCTGATGAAAATGATTTGGTAAGCAAGGCATTTTAACTAAAACCCTGTGACTTACCCAATATTGGCGTAATCCAAATCAATCAAATGTTTTCGGCATGAGCCCACTAAGTGCAACTTCTTGTACTTAGCCTGCATGTTTGTTTTAAATGTGCGGGTTGAGCTCGATGGTGATGATGGGGAATGTGTTGAGAGTCGGTGTCCTTGGCCGATGTACTTGAATTTGTGGTTTATACTTGAATGCATATCGTCATATATGTATTCACACACTTTCATTGCTACACTCGAACTCCTTTATTTATGCTTTATATTACAAACTATTGAGGTCCATCGGATCGGGCGAGTTTTGGGGTCCGATGGCTAAACCTTTCAAAACAATATAACATCATCTCGTATTACATTCAAGCATGTTAGTTTATTTTATGCATCTCGTTCTATCCATACAACCCTAAAGTACTACTCCTAGTACTAGTCGCCCTCCAGTCCGGGTTGGTCGGAATGGGGTCGTGACACCTATTGTCAAAAGCTTTATAGGAAAAGAAACAAGAATTACCTTGAAAGATATTGTAGATGTAACTTTTCCAATGACAATGTTTAAACAAATAGTTAACGAAACCAAATTCAAGCACAATTGATAACTTTTGAAGAATAAAAATTATTAAAGTAACGTGCAAATCTATTTTCGGATGGCGAGTCGGGGCGAGGTAGAGAGTCCGGTCTAGTGATCGTAGGAATATTTGCATCTACCTCCTCGGATGAAGGAGTTGGCGCCTCGGTAGGAGGACTTACTATCGGTGGAGGAGAGGGTCGGCGGTGGGTGCGGACAGGGCGATGGGGAAGAAGACCTTGACTATTGTGAATGGGTACTATAGTTAATTAGATTATTTTAACTCAATTGTACTTATTTTAATATAATGTATATTATTTTTAACTCAATTGTAGGATTTTATGTCCATCGCATGATGTTGCACATGTGATCACCGAGTCGTTCGAGAAGGTCATGAACCATCGGGTTTCAGTTGGAAATTGGTCCACGAGGATCGGGCGAGTGTATTTTCAAGACTTCCGGTATTATTGATTTACATTCAAGTATATTGGTTTATTTGAGACTAAGTGATAGTTAATTTGATAATATTTATATCCTTTTGTTGAAAATGATGTTTAAGGTTCAAATAATATTTATCAAATGTGATCCCTAAGGAAACAATTGTGACACAACACTATATAAGATATATGGATATGTATTTTACCTTTAGAGGACTTGTAAAATTGAAAAAGCTTTTAACATGGAGGTAAAGAGGATCTTGGGGGTTTAGCCATGAGTGAGGTGCTTTCTAAGTCAAGTTCATTAAATGAAATTTTTAGTGCAACTTGTCTTTCATGTATTGATTATCGTATATATGTGATGTTTTGTAATTCAAAATATATATGAATGTGCATTTCAAATGTATCATTTTCAAATTTATGCTTCAATTATTTACTTTGGGATGCGCGCTTTGTCTCTGAAGTAGTCTACGTGCATGGTGCCAAAAGGCGGCGGTGAGATATAAAGATCTTATTCATAAGATCAAGAGAGCCTGTGACGACGCGCCACCTCAATTCATTCCCGGATCGGATTGGCTGCGTGGCGTGATTATTGGAATCGACTTGAGGTGCGGACTAAAGGAGAAAAAGCTAGGAGGAGTAGGATGGCGAGCCGGATGGTGAGGGGCGGGGATCGTTAAGCACGGGGTGGCTCGGATGTGCTTTAGATTATGCTACCGACATTGTAAGTATTTAGTTTTGAATTCAATTTAGGTTTTAATGTTGTTACGCTTTCCGCCTCACATATATCATAATCATTAATTGCTAAGTTATTAGGCGCCACAAACTAATAGGATTAAAACATCATTAATGAAGCTTGTTTAATTTTCTTATTTTAAGTAGCATGTACCTCTATTATATGCAAACAAATACTTATTATCATTTACCTACGTGTGCATTAATAATGTTTGAATGAATGAATAGGCGAGAGAGCGTGGAGTCGATATTTACGAGGTCCGATGGGATGTTTTTGAAATATCATGTCGCTCCCGATGGAAGTTATCTGAGATGGGAAGGCTCGTAGCATCGCGATAAGTAGATTAAATATTAAATATGGTAATGATGTAAAATAACTTCTATTTGGAAAGTTAAGCGATTTTCTGCAAATACAGGAGGCGGTGGAGGACCAAGTTGATTTTGACTCAAGCCGGTATGAGATGAGAGCCAGTAGATAGGACTCGGATCCTCAAGGGTATCCTCGGGCGCCGCATCGAAGAAAAAGAGATTGTTTGGTCTTTGGTTCTCTCACGTACATTCATGGAGAGCGACTCTAGTTCCGGCTCTGCGCGACTTCTCGTATGGAGTCTCACGGATATCGAGGCAGTTAGCGGAGATGGAGGCGAGATGAAGTTAGAGAGAAGCGGATGGTGAGCAACTACATTTGGAGAAGAGGCGTGAGCGAGGCGAGGCGAGGATTCAAGCACTGTGAGTGAGCATGCACGGATGCTTCAACGTCTTCAAGCTCGGATGGAAGCTCAGCAGGAGGCATTCGGTGATTCCTATCGGGCTCGAGTGGCAGTCTTGGACCTCGACCACCCTCCACCATATTGATTCCTATCTATCGTTTTACTTCATTTATGGATATTTTGAATTGTTGTTGTTGGATTTGAATTGTTGAATTGGATTTAGATTTGGATTTATAACTCCGTATCGAATAGTTGTTGTGAATTATCAGATTGTGGATGTATTGAATAATTGTGGATGGATTGTGGATTTGTGATTTGGATTGTGGATTTGTGATGATTTGGATTGTGATTTGGATGGATTGTGGATGGATTTGTGATGATTTGGATTGTGATTTGGATGGATTGTGGATGGATTTGTGATGATTGTGGATGTTGTTGGATTTGGATTTGGATTTGTGATGATTGTGGATGAATTTGTGATGATTGTGGATGTATTGAACAGGTAAAAAACACGGGTAAAACATAATCTGAAACTGGGTGTTGAAATATTTTAAGTATAGCGACGGAATAGAGACGGAATTAAGTCGGAACTGCGACGGTTCTGAGACGGAACAGAATCTAATTTGTCGTGGTGTACAGCGACGGATCTACGACGGACTCTATTAACGACGGAAAAAATCCGTCGCAGATTACGACGGAATAGCGAGCAGTTTTGCGGCGGATGCGAGACTCAATTCGACGGAATTATATAGCGGCGTAAAAAGTCCGTCGTTATTTGCGGCGGATCTCTGATTAAAGTACCCAAATAATTTAGCGGCGGAAACAATTCCGCCGCTAGTTACGACGGACTTTTCCGTCGTTAATTCAACGTAACAAACGGCGAGTCAAACGACTAATCTATCAACGACGGATAAGTCCGTCGCTAGTCCGTTCAAAATTTTGCGACGGAATGTTTACCGTCGTTGTCTGGCAGAATAACGAGGCTTTTAGAGGCGGTACAAATCCGTCTACGATCCGTCAGCGGATACGGTTTCTGACGGATTTTTGATGTTTTGCGACGGATTATTCCGTCATTGTTCATGCATTTTTGTAGTGAATACACTAAATTGATCTACACAAAATGTAGATTCCAAATCTAAGCTCATATACAAATTTATTCCAACATTTCTTAATAGTATTCCATAATATATCTAATGAGTTATATCAAAAGCTAGATTCATTATCTATAACTAACATACATTAGCACGTATATCACATAACATTTATATACGTAAAAGCTCTAATTCAAATATAACATTTCTGGTAGTTTTTAATAAGTTTCATTTATTTATTTTAATAAGGTGAGATCGGCGACCACCGTGAGTGCAGAAATCAAAATCTTCTTTAACTATACAATTAAACAAAAATGCAATGGAAAATATGATTACTTCTTACATCTTTAAAAAATTAAGAATAAAAATAAAAACTCTACGTACTCTAATAGTGTGGGCAATCAAATCCTAGAAAATCATTGTCACGCCCGGTTTCTAGAAATGACTAAGCTCGTAAATCGAGACGACGAATAAAAATAATAGAAAGGTGAAGTAAATAAGTTGACTTCGAGCAGTCGAGGCAATAAACCCTTAGAATTTGGGAATAGCTTCCTAAATGAAAGCGGAAGACATCGAATGATGTAATCCAATCAAAACAATAATTATCCTCGGGATCACAAGTTTAGTTTCGTGCTTCTAATAGCCAAAATACGTCAAAATGCTAAACATCAAGGATTCGAGTCTAAACTCATCAAAAGGTACAATTCAAGTCATAGACAAGAAGGGAAAATAAAATTAGAGTTAATT
This sequence comes from Salvia rosmarinus, assembly GCA_036937905.1. Classification (NCBI taxonomy): domain Eukaryota; kingdom Viridiplantae; phylum Streptophyta; class Magnoliopsida; order Lamiales; family Lamiaceae; genus Salvia; species Salvia rosmarinus. Next base: position 97,099 of record JAODLM010000832.1, read on the forward strand.
CATCAGCGGAAGTCTAAATACTGAATAATCCGTCAAAATACGGAGTGAACTCAAATCTCGGCTCTCGGTAAAATCGAGACCCGTTGATCAACTGAAATCATTTGAAAACATTTGGGCTAAGTACTAATGTACTCGGTGGGCATGCATTTTCATAAACATTTCATAAATCCGTAAGCGGTTTATCCAATCATGATAACATAACTTAGAAGGTTTTAAAGAGAAACCACTTCTAAGCATGCAAAATATTTCATTCATTTGGGCCCATTGTCACGACTCTTACATTACTCGCTTTGATCCGGACCTCAGCCACCGTCGGATCACATGCCCCATTATTGTCATCGGGGCGTAACCGGACAATTCATGATGTGCCGGGCGTATCGAGACAAGCACCATAATAACATGAGCGTACTCGGAACACATCGAACAAGCACCCTTATAACGCCTCATGACTTGGTTAGTGCCCGATGGAGATCAACCCACGAAACAACTAACGGTGTACACAATTCTCAATTAATGTATTAGATTAAAGAGAATCTCGATCGATTCTTATACGAGCCTTAAGCAGTAGAAGCACAAAAACATTTTATTGGATAAGCAGTTTGCATTTCATGAAATATCGAGCATATAACTCAAATATACTTTTGTAAAGTAAGCCCACCTTGATAGGACAAAGCTGAAGAAATCACGATAATATGCGTCTCGGAAAGCGGCTAATCCCTTGATCGATAAAACCTACAAGAAGCACTAATCTTAATAGGTCTCAAAGCTAGCCTTAAAATCAAGTAAAGGAGGATACTAGCTTATGATTCGTTAAGCCGAGTTTAAAAATATAATTAAATTTGAAAACTAATTTATATCGGCTAAGGCACCAACAATACCCTTGCTCGACTTTTCGTTTAAAAACAATTTAATTTCATAATCTTCTTTTGTTAAATACTTTTTACAAAGTATAATGCAATTAAATTGCATACTAAAATCATATATATATATATATTAAGGACTCTCGTTTAATATAACACATAATATAATTATCAAATTATGCGTTTGACTAGCATAATTTAATTTATTTAATTATTCTAACTTAATTAATTTCATTAAAAGAAATTAATTACATTAATTAAGTAGGTCTTAATCATAATTAAAAGTAATTTAAACTTGGACTTAACCTTGATTTAATCAATTAATTAATTAACTTAATAGTAATTAATTAATTAATTAATTAACTTACCATAATTAAATAATTTAAACTTATAATTAAGTTTAAGTTAATTATTTAATTAATTAGACTTAATATAATTAATTAAGTCTCAAATATAAACCTCATTTATTTAATTAATTAAAGTCCAAAGATTTAATTAATTAAAGCAAGTCAAGTAATTAATTAAATTAAAGCCCAATCATTAATTAAATCTAAACCCAATTATTATTTAATTAATGAAGTCCAACTATTAATTAATCCAAGCCCACATTTTATTATATTCTGGCCCAATTATTTAATAAATAGGAACCAGCCCATTTATTAAATAAAAGAGTCAGCCCATTTAATTTAAAATAAGGGCCCAACTCTTAAATAAATACTAGCCCAACCCCTTTGAAAAGATTCAGCCCAATTATTAAATAAAAGAGCCCAACATCAATTAAATTAAAAAGGCCCAACTCCTTTTGAAAACAAACCCACCCATTAACTTTGCACAAACCCTAAACCTAAGCGCCCATTTTCCGCCGTCGCCGGCGTGATGGATTCCGTGAGGTTGAAAAATATATTTTTCTTCTTCTTCTATCTCTCTCTCTTCACGCCCCTCTCTCGTCCTCTCGCCCACTCACACACACGCCGGCAGCTGCCGCCGCCGCCTCCACGTCCGGTCGGTCGGCGACCGCCTGACCTCCTCCTTTCGGCTCACAACGCAACACATGCACACACCGTGAGGCACACACGGCGAGCTACTGCTGGCAGCGGCCACCGCCGGCGCCGCCGTTCCGACGCCCGCCGTCGCCGCCTCCCTCTCCCCTCTCGGTCTCTCTCAACATACACTCACAAAGTACACAAGACACACCCAAACCATAAACTTAGCACACACATATATACATACAACATATACATACTAAAATGAATTGAGAGAAAATTTTAAACCTTGTCTCCTCTTGTTGGGGTGCAAAATGAGTGTGAATTTACGAAAATGGGGCTAGGGTTCCAAAATGGGAGGAGGCAAGCTTATATAGTGTAGGTTTTGTTGTCCCATGGGCTTCACTTTTGAGGCTTTGTAAACTAAAACCCATTAAATTATTATTAAATGCGAGCTCAAGTCCGATCTTAGAATTATAAATTAATAAATAAACCATTAGTATATCATTTTGATATAATGATTTATAAGTATATATATATAAATCATATTCAATTATTATATTATATATAATAATTAAGTAATCGCTTTTAATGAAATAAATTTCTTTTGTTGGAATTTAAAAATTTCTTTCATCGAACGCGAATCATTTAAATTCTAAGTTAGAAAGTCCTTCTAATCTTATTAAGAAAGACGGGATATGACAATCATATCAGTGTAATTTTAACTAAGATTCTACGAATGCTATATTCTTTCACAAGTTTGGATTTCATATAGATACTTAGTTGTCACATCTTAGCTAGCACCAATAATCTAATTTTTTTTATGTTTTTTCCTTCTTTTTTAATAATTAGGCCAACCCCCAACAGACCAGCATTATTGCAAGTTAAAAACAATAGTATAATATCAAATAATATGAATAAAGCAAAGAAAGCTGGGTACAACTAGTTTTCCAATATATGTCTACTTCACGATACATAATATATATAAATTAAAATTGAACAAGGACCAGATCAATATGCCAACTATTAGACTGTACAATCAGTCTTGTATGTCTAGCACTAAAAAGAGGAACTTTTCATGCATATATGTCCAACTTAAAATATGATCATATCAAATTATGTATGATATAATATGATTTGAGAAGGTCAACTGAATAAATTAAACAATGCCTTATATTAAGCATGTGGATAATATGATTGTTCGTCCATTATTAATGTTATTTAAATAATATTAGAAACAGTTTCATGCTAAATTGTTGCGCAAATTATCATTATTAGATTGGACGAATTGCAAATCCTTCTCCTCAAGCTGTAAATGAGTTGAACTATTTAAATATTAACTTCATAAAAGCATGTTAGAGTTTATTTAATAAAGTTCATTAACTAAATGAATCAATTTGAACTAGCACTACTTGGCATATTAATTAGCTAGTTTCAATATAAAGTTACTAAAATAATAAAATTTATATTTTTATGTTTTATTAGTAATAAATTCGTAAAGTCTGTAATTAAATAAATAAATAAATATTGTCTTTAATATATTGGTCGCCCTCCTCGTTGATATTGGTCACCCGATAATTTCGGACAAACCACCACTCGACCCCAGCCAAAAATTTAAATAAACAGTTAATTTCTTTATATTTTAAAGTTTTTTTTATAATATCCATAAGCACAATTAGAGATGACAGTGGATCTGGACCCGATCCAGGATCTATTTTCGGGATCTGGATCTTGAAAAATAGGATCGATGAATATGGATCGGATCTTGATTTACGAGATCAAGATACGGTCCGGATCAAACCCATTGATCCATATATTTATTTTTATTTATAAGTATATTATATTATTTTTCTTTCTAGTCGAGTTGGATAAACTAGGTTATGAAATTGGATGATATACTAAAAACATTAGAAAATTGTACCTTGAATTTGAAAAAAATTATAATGAATTAGATATGAGTGGTTTAAGATATGTTTGCTACTTTTATTCGTATTGTAATATTATTTGTTGTCATGAAACAATAGTAAATTTGTAACTAACATCTTCTTGTATAATGATTGTAAAATTCTAAATGATTATTATAATGTTATTGTATATTTAGATTATTATTATGGTGTAACTATGAATTATAGTTAATTTAAGATTTATTTTAAAGAGAAAATATGTGGATCTGATCTACCACGAACCTGCGGATCTTATGGATCCAGTGCGGATCTAATTTTTTGGGAACCAATAGATCTGCCTGGGATCCGAACCCAACCAAAAATTTGAATCTGGATGCGGGCCTGAGATCCGATCCATCGCCATCACTAACCACAACTGAAGATGGAAATGGGTTGGGTATCTATGGATATTTGTCTTTACCAAATTTTAATAGGACAAGTTTAGATAAGTATTGAATATTAAAACTAGAACTCATAAAGGTATGAGAAATTACCTATGGGGACCTGCTATCCAATCCGCAATCCGTTTATATAATTTATTATTATTATTATTATTATCAAATTTATATTTCATATAATGTATCCATAAAATTATATTATAATGCACAATCTGATTGCAATGAAAAATTGATGTTCACTTTGGAGATGTAACATTCTAAGTTTTGATTTTTAAAATAATAGTTTAAAAATATTGTGGTAATGAGAAAAATCAAATAAATTATGAAATTAACTTAAACATAGGCTTAATTCTCAACTTCCGTCTTCTCCCTTTCACAAAAAAGTTTCATCTTCTCACCCTCTAAAAAGAAAAAAAATGCTATTTTGTAGTATTCAAATTTTTATTAGGAAATGTATCTAATTATTATAACAGTTCATATTTGAGTATTTAAATGTTTTATAATTTACATGGGTTTGAGTGAGTAATTAGCGTGTATTACCATATGAATTTGGAAGAATTTGAGTAGTAAGGTTACTTTTTAATTAGATAGGACCGGTATAGGTAGATAAATTTTAAATAGATTTGGGTTTTAGAAATACTTCATGCGTAGGCACCCAGCGTATTTTCATCCCTAATTACACAACTGCATGAGGGATTTTAAAGATAAATTACAAGTATTATCTTCAAAGTTCATTTTTGGAAAAAGAATTGTCTTCCAAAATATATATAAATAGAGAAAATTATATTTTAATAAATTCTATTTTGAAATGTAACAAACAATATTGCAACCTTAGTAAAGAAATAAAAAAAGATAGAATTTATCTTGAGTTCATTAAATTGCTCATCATGCGCATTCAATGTCCCAACAACTAGTATAAATGGGGTATTTATGCCTTACCTGTTTCAATAGTGATACTTCTATATGTATGGGAAAAGTACACAGTATGGGACACTATGGCCATTATTCTCTTGATCTGAAAAGGGGAATTCTTATTGATACAGTTCCATGTCTCATTATAAATGATAATGATTTAGCAGTTAAATAATTAGGAATATTTTAGTGAAAATTCATATATATAGTCATCCAAGTTAAGGAATATCAAATTATAGTCACCAACATAAAAATGTCAAATTATAGCCAACTTACTGGTCCCATTGGGACTATTATCACCAAATAGTACCAATAAAAACTTTCTCATTTTATTGATAGTCCCAATAGGGTAGGTAAGTTGGTTTATAATTTGGCGTTTTATGTTGGTTATTATAATTAACGTTCCTAACTTGGAATTATATAAAACTTTCTCATATCTTTATATAGTATCCAATAAAATTATCTTAAAGAAGATGAAACTCTTACATTGTAATTGTTAAGACTTGATCTTTGGTATTATAACATGGTTAAATTTATATATATTATTTTCAATATGGTGTTTCATTTATATTTCGGTCGGAGTTTTTTTTATGTAGTTTAATCCGACTTAAGCTTCTTTTTTAACTACGACAAATAAAATGTGTTAGTTTTAATAGATATATACTTCATGGAACAATTAGTTTAGAATAGAGAGGAACTTGACTACATAAATTATTACCCTATAATAAACTTTCGATTTTTTTTCAATACTATAAATTCTGACTTATATAAAATTTGCATAATCTTAAAACGGATATTGACATCAATTTTCTTAATTGATCATGTAACCAATTTTTTCGCAAAATTATTTTTTTGGTCAAAGTTTGAACTCTCATTCTTCTCCATTTAAGCCAAACAAAGGTTGGGTCTTCATTTTGGGAGGTCAACTGCTGAAAAATCATGGTTTTAGTGTTTGAACTTGAAAAATTTGTTGTTTGTTTTAAGGACAATGTAACAACTAAAAATATCTTTTGTACAAGGACTGAATTTTCGAAAGAATAAGATAGGTAAATAATGAATTTTAAACTGATAGGTAGACTAGACAACATAAAATTAAGAGGTGGTCTCACTATCATCCGTCTCTGCGTATCTGAACTTTAATCTTTTTTTCATTGTAAATTATATTTTTCAATATAAATTATACTTTCTAATTACAAGGTAAAAACATATGATATTTTCTTTAATATAAATGATATTTTTTAACAACTAATGATAATTTTGTCCGTCTGCATCGTATGGACGAATGTATAGAAGTTTTTGTGTAAAATTAATTGTTTGCTTGCTAATCATCCTCGGTAGATAAGATTAATTGATTTGTTGGTAGAATTCTTCAACATGCCATAAACGTGAAGATAAAGGTCCTCGTAGTTGGTACTTTTTTATATGAGGTCCTAGTTCTCCAAATCCTTTTATTTAAAAAGTGGGTGATAATTCAATCTTCATACATGTAGATAGGCAAAAAGTGGGTGATTATAATCATAACTTTATTATTTTGTCTGATATGTTTTATGTTGTGCCTCACCTATAAATTTGAAAAAGAAAAAAAATTGTGTGATTCAGATTACTCCAAACTAATGATCTCACGGAGTTTTGATCTATTAGACGCTCTCATATAGGGTGGAAAACGGTTCAATTTGGATTAACTCAACAAAATTTACCCGAAAATGTGAAATCGAAATCGAACCAATTTTGATTTTCAATTTATCAAAAATCGATCGGTTATTAAGGTTCGATTTTAGCTTAATCAAAAAATCAAAATAAAATTAATTAATAATGAAAATAATTAAACAATAATTTTAAAAAGATGGAATTTATTAACAATAATAATTAAAATGATAACTGAAAATGAGGTTCTAGAATTTTTAATTAATTATTTAATAATTAAAATAATAATTTAAACTAAAATAATTTTTGGTTCTAAGCCGATCGATTATTAGTTAGCAATAAGCAGAATAAAATTTTAACCAGTAGAACCAAACACCGAACCGATAACTGAACTTTTATTTTAATTAATTGGAACCAAACACCATTTAGACAATCATACTCTCATATACAAATCTATCATGTCCAATCTGAATCCATTCTTAATTAATCATAAAACACAACACCGTGTATCTAAAATTCACCAATGCATGTGTTTATTGTTTGCGTCCATCTTACAAGAGTTTTGTGATAACAAAGACTGGATAGATTTCAATTATGTTAGCTCCATTTTTTTGTCGATTAATACGAAATTTTAAAGTAGCGTCACGTGGACTCGAACCCAAAACCTTTGGCGCCAAGGCGTTAACCACTCTCTAGCTAGCCAACATACACATTGTTAGCTCCATTTGTAAATGATGAAAGTCACTTAAGATTACGAGGATATATACACCAAACACCATGTTGCTTAATTTCCTTGATAATATCAGATAAAGTTTCATATTTTCGACTGGATGTCTTGTACCGTATGTAGTATCAATACGTTTGGTTTGTGTATTAAATTATCTACAACATATATAAATTATGATAGTATGGTGAAATTATGTTAATTTAGTAGATTAATAAATTAATCTATGGTATATCTAATGTTTTATATTAAGTATTTTACCCAGGAGATGGTTCACAAATTTATATAATTAGAGACGAAGCCGGGATTTTTTAGAAATGGACAAACGAAATTATATTTGTGTATTTAGAAACAATTTGACCAGATGAAATTACAATTTTCTATATAAAAAGTTGGAAAAAAATACGAAACACAATTTTATAATATTTAAAAAAAAAAATTTGCCCTGATGATCGTCGGATCGTGCCCGGAGCTAGCTCCATCCCTATGTACATATCAGATTCTTGTTTATAAAAAAAAACCTTGTATTTTAAAGCAAATAATATATTATGATGTCATATATATATCATATATTTTCTCGGTCTATTATTATTGATTCGTTTTCTTTTTTGGACTGTCTCATTAATTTGGCTCATTTCCAAAAAAAGCAATTTCTGTTAAAAATAAGCTCGAATTTAGTGTCATCGCGTTATTTTACATATAAAATATAATTATTCTTAATTTACGTGTAAAAGAAAGAAAGTATGATTAAGCGAAAGGAACAGGGTATCTTTTATCATCCGTGGCAAACGAGCCCATGTACAATACTATTCCCATTTTTTCCTATCGAAATGAAATGATAGGATGAGTATTGGGTGCATCCGGGCCCTCTCTTCTTCATTCCTTTTATCATTCTTTTCTCTATATAAACAGCACCCTAACATGCAAATGTGCATCATATCATTATTACATTTGCTCCTATAGCAACTCGTAATTCGATCTCATAGCTTATCACTAGTTTTGTTCTTTCTCTCTCTCTCTCTCTCTCTCTCTCTCTCTCTCTCTCTCTCTCTCTCAGACACACACACAAGAGCCAATTATTTTCTTCCCCAACACACACACACACACAGAGAGATATTTGGAGAGAGATATCGATGGGGGCTGAGATTGACGTTGCAGAAATGGAAGCAATTATGAGCAGATCAGCGCTACCATACGGAGGTGATAACAAGTTGCCGTTGCTGTCGTTGAACCATGTTTCTTTTGTCTGCAAATCTGTGCAGAAATCTGTTGAATTCTATGTCAAAGTTCTCAGTTTGTCCTCATTCAAAGGCCCTCTTCCTTCAACTTTGAAGGGCATGGTACGTCTTTTTCCATATATACCCATTATTCATCTTTCTCTTTATCTTTTGTGTTTCCCTCTATTATTTTTTTTGTAAAAAGAGGTCCAATTTTTGGAAAAACCACAACATAAGATTGTGATTTTTTTTTAGTTGGGAAATATGGGATTATGATTTGTACTGGTCACTCACCTCAATAAATTGTAAAAGGGAGGGATATATGTTTGCGTATGTTGGACTAATGGTAGAGTGGTTAATATTTGAGGTTAAAGATTTTGCGTTCGAGTTAACTGATATTGATTTTTAAAAATTATGTATTAATTGAAAAAAAGGGAGAAATATTATTAAGCTACAAAGTTAATGGGTATTGTGATTAATTTAGTAGCATTATGTTAAATCCCAACGGAATTCTAGAGTCTAAACCGATATTCCATCTTCTATAAAGTCCCTGATGTTTTGGAGAACTGTACGTGAATAAAAGAAGCATCTCGAAATGATGACTTACATATTCTTGAACGTATATTTTTGTCATGTGTCTCTCTTGTTAATAATCTCCTCTTAAACTGAAGATGAGTCGAAAGTAATTAAGCACAAAGTTAATCTCACATACACAAATATTAATAAATATAATCAGTGTCGTAGCCAAAAAATATTAATGAAGGGAGCTTAAGTTAAACTGCGGTTACGATAATAGAGGCTAAAATAAATCTCGATAATATCTACAATTGTAGCAATAGAAAAAAGAAAAAGAAAAATTGAGGGGGCCATGGACTTACTAGCTACAGTGCATACCCCTGTATATAATATGTACTATGTGTTACATCCTCTGTTTCTTATCATATTTTAGTCTAAATATTTAAAGTTGAGGAGCACCACTTATGAATATAAATCAATTACTAATTACTGCTGAATTTATTGATAAAAGGAGGTATATAATTTTTTTTTTTGGAGCTGCACATTCATACATGCACTAATCATTCTAGGTCTCGAATTGAGCTGTATTTTGTGGTCAGAGATATAATCTTTTTTTTTTAGAGCTAGGCACTCACACATTAATCCCTCTAAGTGGCTTGAATCCTCGTGTCTACTGGTTGGAGGGAAACGTCTTACCAGTTAAATTATATTTTATTATCAAAGATATATATAACTAAAACATACTGCAAAAGCTCATGCATAATTAAAATTTATAATAGTAGTTTTGTTGCTTTGTCATTTTCAGACCATTTTTCTTATTAATTTTTCATTCCATCGTTGTCGATAAAAAAAATGCTACACACAAATGTTTTTGGAAGTATAATACAAGTCTTGTATTTTATTTGTGCATCGTCTGACTTAATAATAAGGTAAATTTACAAAGTCTATTTTAATAGCCTTATTACATAAATTGCACAAGCAACTTGCATATTTTAGATAGACACCAAAGTCTTGTATTACACTTCAAAATTTATTAAATGATATCTTTATACATATGTCAAAGTCATGAATAGTTTGCACAGGTAGGGCCAGCCTGGTCATTGCCTAGTCATGTGATAATTGCCCAATCCCTCAATAATTTCCGATATGATATATGCCTGCATAATAATATAATTTTTAAATTCTATATACACTAATAATTAAAATTGTGTTTGGTGATTTTTCCAGGTTGTTCAACCATGGGATTGGAATCCATCTTCTAAAGTCAGAAAATGTGACAAACAAGAAAGACAAAATAAACCCCAAGGACAACCACATTTCATTCCAATGCACAGATATGAATTTAATTATTCAACAATTGGAGGAAATGAATATTGAATTTGTGAAGGCAGTTGTGAGAGAAGGTGGAATCATTGTGGATCAAATATTCTTCCATGATCCAGATGGTTACATGATTGAAATTTGCAACTGCCAAAATCTCCTGTTCTCCCTCACAACATGTCCTGTTAAGAAGATGTCCACCCCCAAAATTACCATACCCAAAACGCTCTCGTTCTATGGTAAGCTGATCGTCGTCGTCTCTTATTCTAGATTTTTATGTCACGTTGCATCTTTTCATTACAGATGCGTACACGTGACTCTGTGTCAGAAATTTTTTAATTTTGGTGTGTGAAATGTGTAGGAGGGAAGAAGCAATGCAGTGGAGAAGTAGAGGCCATGATGATTGAGAACCTAGCCATGGACATGATGAACATTTCCATATGAGGAATGTTATTGTTGGCCTTCACAGTGGGATTTACATGTCATTTTTTATTTTATTTTGTGGAGAGTTGGTGATTTGTCATGCTATAGGCTGTATTATAATATCCATAATATATAAATATATTAGATATTTAGTTATATTATATAATTCGAACAATTTGAGTGTGTTTTGATTGCGTGGAACATTGTTGTAGTTCGATCGAAGATGTACGACTCATTCATTATAAATAAAATAAAGAGTTTCACGCATTGATTAGTCTATAAAGTGTAAGGAAAATCGAGCATATAATTTCTTCTAGTAAACAGAGTATCCTAGAAAGTTTAGGACAAGAGAATTTTCACCTGTTTAAAACAAATAGTTATTTCAAACATAAAAAATATTAATTTAGAATATTATATACAGCTTGTATATACACACTGTACTAAATAAATCCAATTCGATAAGATTTAGATTTTCTTTTATTAGGGCCCAAGTATATTTATAACTTTGATAACATATATCAACTCATACCCATTTGTAAAATTCACTACAACCTATACCCAACCTATTAAATAAATATTTTTGAATCAAAGCAATTGAAAATTTCAAAATTTGCAGTCTTTGTTATATTATGTTTGTTTGAAAAATTGGTTTCAAAACTTGTAAAAGTAAAATGGTGATTGGATACAAGATTAAATCTTTCTTTCTTTTTCTTTTCTTTTTCTATTTTGGTCTTTTTGGCGAGAGGAGAAAAAAAATCTTTTATCGCATGGCCTAATATTTGTTCGAATTTGATTCCTTTTACAAGCATCAATTATTTTCTTCATTATCAAAGAGAAGCTATTGTTGGGAGAGAGTAGAAGAAAAATTTGAATTTTTGGAGAAGAAACTCTAGCTTTTCGATCGAGAGAGAAGAAGAGAATTCAAGCCATAAATTTTCTCAAACAAGGTAAGTGATTCATTCGAAAACTTGAATTTAAGCATTGGAAAATTGTTTAAAACTTGAGATTTAAGTCAAAATGTGATTCGATCGACTAAACAATCTCTCCGATCGGTTTGGCATCTCTCGGTCGACAAACTCTCTCGGTCAACTAGAGACATACTAAACCATCTCTCCGGTCGGTTTGGCATCTCCGGTCGTTGGAGACATTTATCTCGATCGTAGGAAGAATAATTTAATCGACCGGAATCTTAGTTTTACATGAAATTCTCGACTTTGTTGTCTCCGATCGATAATTCCTTGATTCCGGTCGATCGGAATCAAGGAATTATCGACTGAAATTTTCGATTTTTATATGTTAATTAATTTTTTGATTCATTTATGTTTTTTTTTTTTAAAGATTCAATGATTTAATTATTATTTTTTCATGATTTTCTTACACTTTTTCTCTATAATTATAAATAATTTAACAGAATAGATTTATTATAATTTCACAATCATTTATTGATTTACATGTTGTTAACAAACAAAAATATTACTGTTTCGTCAGTGGCGTATCACATTTCACACGAAACTAGCGGAGACTCACTGTATATATATTAAAAAAACAAATGAGTATCGATGTATCGATTTTGAAAATGGTTATTCTTGTACACACTTTCACAAAGTGTGTACTTATATATATTCGCCTAAAATTAATGGATCAATCAAATATATTTTGGTCTATCGCTTAGTTTTCATAATACTTTTATATTCACTCTTTCACAAAGGTAAAGTCACGGTAAAGTCACATGTGAAGGTACCATTACGTGAGAATGCATACTACACTTAATTGCGAAATTGAGTGTATTCTTCATATTTTCTAATTAGATGTTATCTTATTTTCTAATTGAATATAATCATCACACGTTCTCACATGCTAAAATTCCAATAGAAGACCACTAAATAATAAACTCATACTACAACTTATACAATTTTTACTCCATAATATGAATAGTCTTTAAAAAAATAAATCAGTCTTTTTGTAAATGGATAGAGTTTTATTTAATTATATTTACCAGTATGAAGTCGAAGTGTGACACTAATTTTGACATCGCTTTAGGGGTGAGCATTCGGTCGGTTCGGTTTTCAACCGAACCGAACATTCAAAATCGAATAAATCAATGTTTTCAAAAATGTCAACCGATCCGACCAAACTTTTTGGCAAAACCGAACCGAACTGATCCGAAATTCAAACTTCGGTTTCAATTCGGTTTTCCGTTAACGGAAATTGTGTACTTTTTATAAAAAAATCTCATTAAATTTATTGAAATTGTGTATTTAAAAAAAAATCTCATCTATTGTTATAGTTGTTTAGGTTCTACAAATTAATTATTTAATAGATTACTCGTTTAATAATAGTTGTTTGGAAAACATTGACTCGATTAGGGCTAATGTGATAATAAATTGCAATCTGGTAATTTGTTCCACACATTTTAAATCAAACTTTTACGACTCCTAAATGATTGTAACATTTTTAAAAAATAAATCATATGTACCTAATTTCTGCAATGATTCAAACATCTATCCCTTCATAAAGTTGTGGCTATACTTTAGTGGTGTAATTTATACTCCTTTCATCCACGAAAAATTTACATTGATTTTGATGGTATGTGTTTTAATAAATTATAATAGGTGTAAAGTGAGTGAAGAAGATGTCTCACATTGTAAACGTAAAATGATGATGTTTTTTTGTAAATAAATAGGTAAAATGTGGAATTTACATTAAACCATATTCAAAAGAAGAAAATTCAAGTTTTTTATGGATAGACTAAAAACAAATTAAATATAATACAAGTTTTTAGTAGAAAGAGAGTAAAACTTTAACTATATTTGATTTTAACAACATATCAGTTATCATGTTCATGTACCGTCATATTCGAGAGGCACTATATATTAAAACAAAATTAAATCACATGCGCATAAAAAAAGGAAGAAAATGAAGTGGTTTTTGGACCACTTTAGAACGTACAGTTTTGTTCAGCAATTAATTCGAGATAAGGCTAACTGTTGGGAAAATTATGTTTTAATTGTGTATTTTGATTAGATTCTAAAATTTTGTTGATGTTTGTTTTGTTGATGTAATTTAAGCTACTTAAAGTTAATCGTTTTTATTACAGATTTCAGTAGAAGAATGAAGTCTACAGTGCTATCAATAAATCTTCAGAGCTCAAATATATTTATCAGCTCAAGGTTTAAGTATACACTCTCTTTAAGTCTATTATATTACTTTGTATATCTTAAGCCTAGACATACCAAGTTTATCGCGCATGATAACTCAGATTTTAATTGGATAACCCCTTTTACAAAAATACCTATGTTGTAGAAGTTTGAACGAATAAGCAACGAAATATTAGTTGTTGAAAGCTTGGTTATCTTGCACCTGTAAACAAGAAGTTTAGGTCGACTACACTCGTAAGCAGTCAGAGATTTCCTAGCACCCACAAGCATAAGAGGAATATCAAGTTAGGCAGGATACAATAAGGTTAATTATGTATCTAGGTTTATATCTTGTACTCATAAACAAAACAAATCCAAGTTAGTGGATTGACTAAGCAATCAGTCCATGGACGTAGGTGTTGATCTCTCCGAACCACGTAAAAACCTTTCAGTTATTTACGTTACATATTATTGAACTATCATCACTAACACAGAAGTAGCATAACATCGTTTTGAAGCATTCTATTACTATTAGTTGATCTTGGTGAGATAAAACTAAAAGCGACTAAATCATATTATTAAGTGTTTTTAAGACAATTCAAGTTTTCAACAAGGCAAATACGATAACTATTACATTACGCATGCATATCGATTATCAGTCTATTGTAGGTTGTGCCGTGATCGTTGATTTGATAAGCGGTATCACCGTACAAAACTTACTTATCTGGGTGGTGATCTTGAAGTAGCAGTGTCAAACCAGCTATTATCACAGTAGCTAGTCAATCTTGTAAAAAGAAAAAATTCAAATTTATCTAACTAATGTATTTTCTCCCTTACATCAACATGTACTTCGAGGGACCCATCATTAACAAAATTCATCTTGTTTTTACAAGAAAAATGTCACAAATTATGTTATAGGAAGCTTCCTCGAAGAAGCCCAGAATACGAAAGAATGAAATGAAGACAAAATGTCACAAATTATGTTATAGGAAGCTTACTCTTTTGTTTAGTAGCTTTCAGATGTGTTCTTATCATGCCGTGTGATATTTTAGATTTTGAAAATTTCGAGCTCAAGTAGTACATGATATTATTATGTATCTTGATAGGATATGGTAACCTCTCGGGGTATTAAGCGGTACAGCAGTGGCTAACTTAACAATCTTCTCTTCGATTCTGCTGAATAGCGGTCCCAAACCTAATTAAAGGCGGAGTCAAGGACACGATAATGAGGTAGCAGTAGAAATCATGGGTAATAACGGTGGAAATCATGGGCGGTTATGGTGGAGATCATGGTCCCGCCAATCGAGGATTGAAGATAAGGTTTACGTTTATGTATAAATAGGAGTTAGATTGAAGGTAAAGGGTTAGCAAATTCTTGAATACTAGAGCTCTTTGAGATACTTGCGTATGTCGAATTATAGTAAACATCTTGAGGATCGTCTCATAAAGTGGGCGTAGATCTTATTCTTGATCGAACCACGTAAAAGTCTCTCGTGTTCTTTCTTTTTTCATAAATCTCGCATACTAGATTTATCATTGCTTGCCGTCTGTGGAAACTCTTGAACAAAAGTGTGTTTTCTACAATTTAATGGCGAGGACACGTGCAAGCGCTAATCTTGGCGATGTCGGTAACAATCGTGCGAGAGGGCGATCGGTGGTCACCTGCGCAGGGAAAGGGATTGCGGGCGCCACGTGGTCACATACACGAGGGTTACATGGAGAATGCTTCCATACACCCTCGGGATCGTCGCCCAACGAAGAGGAAGGCGCCGACCTCGATCTGCGGTGAGCAGGAGGTTCGCGCTCCCACGAGTCCTCGGTCGGCGATGTCAGGGTTCCTCAGCGCCAACCTCAATCAATTCGAGTTTCCTCAACGGAGGACAAGCGGAGGCGGGCCCCTCAAGAGTGCAGTGGTGATTCTGACGATCGAGGTCGCTTACCTCTAGAAATAATCAGCGTTCACCTTGACATAATGATCGCCCGATACGGGGTTCATTCGCCCTCGTACCCTCCGCGGGCCGTTCTCCGCCTCGGCGTGATACCCGTGAATGGGCGGGAAAGAAGGAGGAAAGGCAGTCGAACTCCCTAGAAAGAGCGACGACGCCGTTATCGATCTCCGCTCCCGGAGAGGGATGGTATGAGCTCCCGGATTCGGCCGACACGGACGAATTATCTCTCCTTTTGAGGAGATTACGGATACACCACTGCCACGGCGATCACGGGCTCGAATATTCTGCATCGATGGCCTTGGAGATCCCCGACTTCCTGTTGCTATACCACCAACATGGCGAATCGAGGATGGAAGATTTCCATATGTAAGGTCTTTCAGTGCGATATCAGCGCTCGGCGTTTGGTTCACCTCGCCATGAAACGACATCCATTGCTTCAAGACCTCATGGATCGGTTCGAATGGCGCTTTGCCAAAGATGCCGCCTCGACAACCCATCCGATCTACTTACAATCCGCGGTGAGGCGAAACAATGTCAATTTCGTCTCCAGTTCATCATGGAATCCTTAAAATAGATGAGAGTAGCGATCTACATCATCAGCGCATTGAGAATGGGATCCGACACGGAGCTCGAATAAAGAGATCACATGACGGTAGAAGGCGACTAGTCGTCTTTGGACTTTGGTTGACAACTTTGTCGAAGGGATGAGTCGGACGGAAGAAGAGATACGGGATGAGCAGCGGTGAGAGAAGGAAGCGGAGGATCGGGGCCGAGGTCTTTGAGCAGCAGTGCGTTGAAAGAAGAAAAAGGGGCGATAGAATCGAGGGTGGGACCTCGGCGAACCACAGTAATAACGGCTCTCTGTTAGTCCGGTGGAAATATTTGAGCTTCTGAGCTCTTTCCAAAACCTCATCCTATGAAGGAGGATCGAAAAAAGTCGGCGGAAAGTATTGTGACTACCACCGAGTGCAGTCACGTCTGAAGATTACAAGTCCTTGAGCTCACAGTTGGCGAGCTCGTCGAGGAAGGGCCGAAGAAGTACACCGGCCGACTGGGCGGGTAATAAAATGAGAGGAAAAATGGAGGTGGTAACAATTGCGGACCGACCTCAGCGGCAACCCGACACGAAGATAGCGAGGCGAAGGTCCCAATGCAATGGAGCGAGTTTACGCTATAACGGACTGCCGGTTAGTGCAGCGAGGTCGTCGCTTAGAAATGAAGCTCGGAGGCCGACCCAGGCGAAAAACAAGCGACTCGGGATGGAGAACATCGTGTTCTCCAAAGATGACCCGATACCAGATCATGCCTGCGGGATGCCATTACAATACTGACCGTGGTGGGTAACAAGAATGTACATCGGGTCTACATTGACCAGACCTCCGTTAGCATCATATTCGGGCTGCACTGGATAAACTTGATGTCGGAGGAATTGGTACCCCGCCTTCGATTGCGGAGCTTTACTCAGCGGTTCGACCCGAAGGTGTCATTACCTTCCGGTTCTGTAAGGCTCCAGTCGGTTACAAGGCCATTCAATTTTCTGGTCCGAGCTCCTCTCTATACAACATTATCACAGGAAGAGATTGGGCATATGCAACAGAGCCGTCTTCTCCGTGTACCACCTCGCGTTAAGATACCCTTTTGTGGAGTATTAAGCATTCGGGGTGACCAAGCGGCTAAAGAATGCTCTGAGTCTCGACCAGATGCGGCCTTACCTCGAGCTAGCAATTCTGAGAACCCTCGAGTTGCTACCTCGGGATGATCGTGAGAATCTTGACTATCGACGACCCTTCCAAAATTGTCGAGGTTGGTACGAGTTGGTCGATATTCATGACAGTCGTGCGACTTCTAAGGGAATATAGAGATGTATTTGCATGGTCTCCATTGGATATATTTGGGGTCTCGCCGAGCTCATAACTCATCGTCTCAACATCGATCCGGCCACTAAACCGGTTCGCGAAGAAGAAGTTTTGCGCGCGAATGGCAGGTCATAAGAGGCGAGGTAACCCAACTCTAGGAGGCTAAAATCTGCGAGGTCGAATACCCAACTTGGATGGCTAATCCGTTGTAGTTCGAAAGCCGGGAGGGATGGCGCATGTGTGTCGACTATACCGACCTCAATAAACACCGAAAAATTTGTACCCCCCCGACATTGACAAGAAGGTGGAAGCATTGGTGGGGCATGAGATCTTGAGTTTCTGGATTTATACAAGGATACCACCAAGTCTTGATGAGCCGGAAGGCGCCCAAAAGCAGCGTTCATTCTTGACTTGGTGTCTTTGCCTGCGAAAGATGCCTTCCGGATGAAAGCAGCTGGAGCTACCAAAAGAATGGTGGGCGCGATCTTCAAGGATCACATAGGAGAAATTGTTGAGGTCTATGTCGACGATATAGTAGTCAAAGCAAAAAGGCGAGAAGCGCCATTGACCTCGAAACTATTCTTGACTCCTCGGTCGGTGACCTCAAGCTCAATCCCAGTGCACATTCGTGGTGAAGGCGGGTAAATTCGGGATCTTGGGTTTCTCGAGAGGCACAGCCAATCCTACCAAGGTGAAAGCAGTGCTCGATATCACGGATCCAAAACCATCCGTGAAATACACAAACTCACGGATGCTGGCGACTCGGTGATTCCTATCTCGGCTGCCGAAGCGGCTTCCTTCTTCAAGATCTGAGAGCTCCAGTTTCACTGGCGGGAAGAACACGGTCACCTTCACGGTGAAGGAATATCTCGCCGACTGCCGACACTATCCGCCCAAAGCAAGGTGAAACTCTATCGTTATATCGCCACCTCGGACGAGGCAATTAGTGTTATCTTGATGCGAGATGAGATGGGGCAACAACTCCCATCTACTTCATTAGCAGGCTCTCAAGGACCGGAGGCGAGGTACACCAACCTCGAGAAGGTAGCTCGGCCTTGGTGAGCGCGGCGACACCTCAACCTTACTCTGGCTCATTCGGTCCGGTACTATGAAATTACTTCTAAGACAAGTCTTATCAAAACCGAGTCATCACGGACGTATAGCTAAGTGAGCCTTGGGCTCGGTGAGCACGATATCTCATACTCCCGGGCCGGCAATAAAAGGCAAGCCTTGCAGATTTCTGGTGGAGGTCAATTCACGAGGTCGCCTCTACCGTGAGGTCACTCCCACCCCACGGCGGAGAATCATCTTGCATCACCCGTTGAATGTTGGCGGATGTATGTGGGCAGAGCTTCATGCAAGGCAGGCGTGAATGGCGCATCCTCCTCCTCGGCCCGGATAAGCAAGAAGTGACATCGCCTCGGTTTACCTTCCGACCACCAACAACGAAGTGGAATCACGAAGCGATCTCGGGACTCCGCCTAGCAAAGGAATTGAAAGTGGACAAAGTCCGGATATTTGGAGATTCCAGTCGTAGTAAACCAAGTCTTAGGCACATCACGAGGCTAAAGAGGATCGAATGAAGCAATACCTTGAGAAGACAAAGAGATCTTGGCCTCGTTCGGATACTTGATGTTAATCAAATCCACGAGAGGAAAATAGCGGTGACATCCTTAGTAAATTAGCCGTCGTCGACAAATCCGCCCGATGAGGAAGTTCATTCCGGAAGCATTGAGGCGCCCCATTAGCGTTATCTCGGAGGTGAACCAAAGCGGATAGCGCCCTAAAAGCGTACACGGAAGTTGGCACACTACCTCGGGATCGGCTAGAGGCCAAAAGATGATGGTGAAATCCGGAAGTATCTTGTGTATGAGGGCTCTCTCTGCGGAAGTCCTACCTTCAACCTCTCAGAGATGCCTCGGGCGGAAAAGCCGACTCGTGCTCAATGAGATTCAAGGGGTCTTGCGGAAGCCACATCGGGTCATGAGCTCTCTCAAAGAAGGCGTTGAGGTCGGGATATTATTGGCCCACCCTTATTCAAGATTGACCGAACTCGTCAAAATTGTCAGTGCGACTTCACTCCACGGTCAGCTACCCGGACCGATCTCGGCGACTGCGAGCCCGCGGCCTTTCATGCGATGGGGATCGACATCGTTGGTCCATTCGACCGAGCACCGAGTCGACCGTTATTTAGTTGTTGCCATAGACTACTTCACAAAATGGGTTGAAGTCGAGCCATTGCCGAACCTCACGAGCAAAAGGATTGAGACATTCGTGTGGAAGAATATAGTCGCGCTTGACATACCACACGATACGGTCTCGGATAATGGTACCCGGTTAAGTCGATAAAATTTCAAGGAGTGGTGCAAAGAGCTCCGGATCGACCAACGCTTCACCTCGGTCGCACCCATAAGCCGATGGTCGGGACCAGGGGTGACGAACCGCACGATTATCTGAGGATTAAAGAAGAGGCTAGACCGAGCTAAAGGTGATTGGGCTGAAAACCTTCCCCAAGTCCTCGGTCCTCTGAACAACACCTCGGACTTGCATGGAGAAACACCTTTCGACTTGGTCTATGGGCTGAGGCCGTCATACCCGTTTGAAATCGGGCGCTTGAGCCCACGCACTCTTCACTTTAACCCGGATGGGAATGAGGGCGACCTGCGGACCAACCTTGATGCTCTCGAAGAAAAAGCGAACTCGCCTTCATAAGCGAAGCTAAGTACAAGGGCCGGTCGCGGTATTACAACAAAGGGTCAAAGCCTCCATATTTGCAAGTAGGTGACCTCGTCCTCTGAAATAATGAAGCCCAGTGAGCGAGCGTCTTAACAAGTTGGATCCGACATGGGAAGGCCCATACCGCGTTCACGAGAACCTCGGCAAGGGGCCTACAAACTATCTCACCTATCCGCGCTTATCCCCTAACGACATATTTCTCATTTAGGAGGTACTTTACATAGCGATTCTGAGAATGAGCCTTATGTTAGTCTCCTTACTTGCTTTGAAGTGCGATGTTATACACTTGTTGAATAAAATGTTTATTTTATAAAGAATATTCCATTTTATTGAGATGCGAATATCTATCTGGATATCTTGCATTTAAACCTTCACGAGGGGCCTCACTAAGATGAATAACCCACTAAGTAGGGTACTCACTAAGCGCGCACGCACTCGTAGATTACTCATGAAATTGAGCGTCTCGGTTGCAGCGCATCTGAGACAACTCATTAATTTGAAGTCTACATGCACACATCTGATTACTCATTAAATTGAAAAGTCTATATGTAAACACGGTATGAATGTATACGTATAAATACATTTTACGACCAAGCGAAGTCTTAAGCTATGTTTATACCTCTCGAGAGGAAAGCGTACACTTCAACGAGTCTAAATACATTTATACCTACATACAAAATCCTGCACTCAATACACTCATTTGGACTTGGGCTCCGCCTCGATGAGATTCACGAAGGCGAGATAGTTTGAACGAAATCCCGGTCGGCGATGAATACCGGAATGAACTCGGTGCCTTCCACCCAATCTATGAGGGCGGCACCACCTCTTTGCTCAGGGAGTAGTTTGACCCGGCAGGCGATTCCGGCACTGGGAATGCGATCCTGCACGAGGCCACACCTCGACCCGTGAGCTCGGCGTCGGACGAGCGATGCCCTCGTCCCGAACTCTAGCCCTTCCACGTCGATTTTCTGCCGTGCGCGCTCCTCCTCCGAAGCGCCGGTGTCCTCTGCACTCCTCACATCGGTGGACCCATTAGGCGAGCACTTGGCGTGATCGGTGTGCCGCCCTCCTCTTCGAGCTCTTCAATTATGGGATCGTGGCGCCCGGCAGAATGTTGGGGCGGGGCACGCGTCGTTTGCGACGATCTCATACATCCGCATGTATTTGGGGACGAGTCGAGGCGATCTTTAAACTTCTTGCTATTTGGACCTCCTCATCCCTCAATACCATGCCTCCGCCAACAAGCTCACGAACTCGATTGTCGGCGGATATGGTAGTCCCACCGGTCCGTGGATTACCTTCTCATACTCTGCATGCTCTTCCGAGATCAGAGCCGGCTTTTACGCCGTCGGCTCAGGCTGCTCCTCGCATTGCATCGATCGTCCTTGGATCACATTTGCGGATAAATCAGCCCCCGGACTTGAGTTGTGTAATCCTTAACTTTAAAGCCTCGTTCTCGATGAGGCGGACCACTTCATGATCGACCTCATGCGACTTTTGTTTGATTCGGTGAAGATGCGGTGACATCCATCTTGGCGAACTTGAGTCAACTCGGCGGACCGACTCCTCCGGTGTGTCAACTTCTTCATCCTTCTCGGCTAGAGCACCTCGGACTCTTTCGGCTTTGTTAGTAACTCATGATCGAGTCAGTATTGAGATGAGGAATCTAGAAATAAGACAACACAGGCATTTTAACAAGATATGTCTATTATTCAAAATGGAAGTTTGTACAAACACGGTCCTATCGACCCGGCAAATCATCCTATTACATTGGGTCCACCGACCTCGGGCTCATTCTTGGCCTCTCCGACCTCCTGCGCTGCCGGCTTGCTGCCTCCTCATTGGTTGCCGATCTCGGAAGGTTGCCGATCTCGGAAGGATGTCCGAGCTCGGACACGCCGCCTCGGTTTGGTCCTCAACTCGACGAGGAATGCTTGAAGCTCCACGTCTTCATCTTCCTTGCACTGAGTTACGGCCTCCGCCGTTAGGAGTGAGGCAGAAGATGCCAAGGCATCCACCACGGGAAAAGAGGTCGCCCCGGCGATTATGCGAGCATAATTCATGCATACCTCCCGAGGTTCGACCTCAACCCAACCGTGTTGGGCCTTGTCAAAATCAGGTCTCTCGGCCGCCAGCTTCTCTAGGTGGGCACATATCACCTGCGGCCTCATCACAGTTGCCAGGTCGGAGATGAAGGAGGAAAAACTCTCCGACTTGATAAGCCTGCTGGCGAAGGCCCTCAGCATAGGTCCTTGCCCCTTGACAAGGCGCTTGTCTGCAATGCCAAGCCTCACTCGGCCTCGGCGGCCTCCTCTTGGCCTCTCCACCCGGCACGGGCCACTCGCAAGGCAGTCCTCGCTTCTTGAGGCTCTCGGGCCATCTTTGCCACCCGGCTCTTTCGGCTTCGCCTTTGCAAGTTCGGCGTCATACAGCAGCATCCGGTAGCGGATTTGACCCTCGGTTTGTCCGCGGCCGATCTTCTCTCCATGGCCTCGTATTGCGGGCGCCCTCAACAACAAGCCCGGCCATGCGGTGCATCTCACCGCCATCGAGGCGCATCACGAATATGGAACAATTAGCAACACGTAACAACAAACTTACAAGGAGAAAAGTAGCGACTTATACCTTTGGGAAGGATAAAGGGCTTTGAAGCGGCACCTCGAGCGGTGACCATGGACCTCGATCTCCGGTCGGCCCGAGGTTGCACGAGGACACATCATTAAGTCCTCGGGCGTCCACCACCACAGCTGCTTGGGTGGACTCGTTTCGTCTCGCCTTCTTCCTCATGGGCTCCTTCCTTCCCGGATGATGCGGTGGCGCGGCGAGATCGGCATATTGACTTCTACGGTAGGGTCGATCTTCACTTGCATACAACATGAGAATTTCGTTAGCACAACGAAATCGGGGCGGAAATAAAGATAAGAAGGTTGCCTCACCCAAATCGGACCACGATCGGAGATTCGACCTATGACACTCGACCCGGCATCGTTCAAGTCATCCTCGGTATAATTGATCGATAGGATCTCACCCATATCGTTCAGCAACTTCTCCATAGGGGCCGGGGATTAATTTTCACATCCTTCATCGCTCAGGGGCCCCTCATACCTCGGATACCCCTCGGCAGTAGAAAAGTATCTATTTTGCGGTGGGATACCCGATGGGAAGCTATTTTAAACTAGAGAGGTGTGGTGTAATATACTCCTATAGACTTGATGCTAAAACGCATCAAGACTTGCCGAAAAAAACTCCTCGCCTATGCATGTGCAGGCCTAGCCCAACCTTGACCTAATAGAATTGGAGTCGGTTGGCATATGGGGATCGAAAGTACTCTTGAAAACTAAGGAAAATAGGGGCAAAGGAAATCTAAGCCCAGCTATTAAACTATCTACAAAATGGTAATAAACCCCTAGGACCATCGCCCTATCATTGGGTTTCGGCGAGGCACCACCATGCATCCTGGGATGTGGTATTTCTCTGCAACCACCAAGAGCTCCTCTGTCGTCAAAGTCGATCTCGCCACACCAATCCTAATGCCATCCCATACCGAAGACCTTTGGTGAAACCACAGAACTAAGTCCTATAGATTTACCTAGGCGGTTATGGCATATATAATCCTTACGTTGGAATCTAGGCGGCGGAACCCGAAGCCGAACGAGTTATCGGGCGAGAAGAGGAATGAGAAGGTGAAGAATACATACTTACTTTTTACGGGCGGGATTTCCGATTTCTTCAACAAAGTGTGAAAGAGGAATTGAGAATTTCTAAGGTTATGCTCTCCGGATTCAAGCGTCGAAGGAGAAAGTGAGCAGTTGCCTCTTTTGGACCTATTTATAGGATAAATGGCGCTAAAATCTACCGTTTCGTTTATCACACGTGCTATCTACGATTGGATGTGTGACCCGACGCTTATACGCTTTTGAAGTGCCAACTACCTTTGGCGCGTATAGCGTACTCTATGGAAAAGCATCGCCGGTCGATCACATAATGATTACATCGAGCTCGGACATCGGACCACGCCCATATCCTCATACCGCCAAGTATTTGGTCCGACCTCGGCGTCCTCGACATCGGACCTCGGCGTCCGCCGATCGATCACGTAATAATTTTGAGCTCGGACATCGGGTTCGCCCCATGTCCACCTCGGACCAGCAGTATTTGGTCGGACCTCGGCGCCCTTCAAAAAAAAAAAACCGTGGCCGAGCGGGAACCTTCAACGAAACCTTCACCAAGCAACATCCGCCTCGGCAAAGCACATTCTCCGCTTCACCGGCAAGGCTATTCCTCGACTTTTCGTGGGGCTATGATAGGATATGACCCAACCTCTCGGGCCCATTAGCGAGCCCAAACGAGTCGGGCCTAACCTAATGTTGCCCTACTCTAGTTCACGCTTTGAACGAGCGGTCCCAAACCCAATTAAAGGCGAGTCAAGGACACGATAATGAGGTAACAGTAGAAATCATGGTAATAACGTGGAAATCATGGGCGTTATGGTGGAGATCATGGTCCCCAATCAAGGGATTCAAGATAAGGTTTACGTTTATGTATAAATAGGAGTTAGATTGAAGGTAAAAGGGTTAGCAAATTCTGAATACTAGAGCTCTTTGAGATACTTGTCAGAATCGAATTATAGTAAACATCTTGAGGATCATCTCATCCGTGGGCGTAGATCTTATTCTTGATCGAACCACGTAAAAGTCTCTCGTGTTTTTATCGTTTTCATAAATCTAGCATACTAGATTTATCATATACATCTACATCTTGTGATATATATACGCATGATACACTTAATTTACGTAATATTCTTTGTATTTACTTATATAAATTTTACATGTTTGAATTATGAACGCATAGATGTTACGTTATTTATTATCACTTCTCAACTTGACCTAGGATTCGAACTAGTTATTCAATGTCCCAAACTTTATCATTATCAATGTATACTTCCAAATAATTTTTCTAACTACTTATGTAATCCAAGGTGGTCTCATGTGCGAATGTCCGTATATACGAACAATGATACTGTTTTTAGTCAAATGATATTTTTCTTCAATATAAATAATATTTTCTAATTACAATGTAAAAAATAAATGATATTTTTTTCAATGCAAATGATACTTTTGTCCGTCCGCATACATGAGTTTTTGTGATATAACCCGCACTTCTAAACTTTATCATCATCAATATACAAGCCAAGTCATTTTTCTAACCACTTCTCATATTTGTAACCCGCACGTAATCATAATTTAGTTTAGCACTTAGGAAGTTTTATATTAAAAAGAGAGAGTGAATTTGGGGAAGTTAATTCTATTCTGTCACGAAGGACATTGTATCCTCCATGCCTCCGATATATATATATATGCAAGACTCTTCCATAGAAATATACGATCTATTTGTACATATCAAAGTAGTGTAGTCTTATCCACATTTTTGTAACACCAAATTTGCAGAAACTCCAGTATTTGAATTACCCATGAACCATGTGAGTTGGTTGTTGGGCGAATTCATTTCTCATTCTTACTACACATAAAACCTATTCATCCCGTACATTCCACTTCCAACATTTAACAAAAAGTTAGGAAATTTAATAATGTCTTAGTAATACTAAAAGTACATAAAACAAAATTTTAAAAAGAAAAAATATCATTTTATATCTTAACATTTTTTTTCAGTTGTCCTCATACGTATGCAAAATTACAAATTAATATAATATACTATATTGTCGTTAACAATTTTACTCTACCATTAGCTTTCTTTTGGTGTTAATTTAGACCAATCTGATTGTTAATCGCTTAATTGAGACCACAAAAAAAATTCACTCAACTTGAGCTGCAACCAAAAAAGGGACCAATTAAAACAAAATTTTCAATTTTACGTCGAATTAATGTTAGAATTCCACCTCGAACAATTATGGAACCCTAACTCTATAACATCAATTTTCAAATCGATATCAACTTGAAAAATTGATTTTGGAATTTGTAGCTCAAATTAAAGAGATTACGATTGTGATCTCAACGACCAATGCGGATCACTTATCACCGCAAGAATAGAAAGTTGAAGTGTTAGCAACAATGATACTATAAATATTAATTTATAATTTTACATATGTCGCACTACTATTAGAAGAAGAAAAATCAAACTCTATGGCATAAAAAAGATGGATGTATTGTTTACGACGTTACTGCAAAGTAACAATTATTCTAATGATAGAGTGGTTAATGTCCGATGCCAAAGGTCTCAGGTTTGAGTTGATTGTGATGCGACCTTTAAATTTCTGTATTAAATTGATAAGAAAAAAAATTAGTCATTATCTTTTACTTTAATGTTTTGACAAAAAGTCAATATTATTAGTAATGAATAATTGATGCTTTGTACTCGCGTACTCGCGTAGTATGATAGTCCATCCTTATCGTATTGTATCTAGGAGTGAATGCAGTTTGATTAATTAATCATTTGTCATATAAAAATTGATTATATCGATTTTTTATCGATTCGATTAACTTTTAAAATGAAAATAAAAGCTAAAAGCTGTTATTATTTAATATAAAAATCGGATCGATGAATGCAGTTATCCAACTATTAACCATTGAATTTAAAAGTTACAATTTGTTTTATAATTTAAAAATATAATTTGAAAATAAATAAGTTTTAGGTTGCATTTTGTTAATGAAGCTAAAGTAGATATGAGAGAGAGAGAGAGAATATACGAGATGAGAAAATAATGCCAAAGATATTATTGATCATTCTTGTTACATTATTTATAGTTCTCACTTCACGCACGCTTGCATGATTTAATTTACAAATCGGAAGATTTAATGTAATCTAACAACTAACAAATTTCATTTCACGCTAAAACTAACACGACCAAATACGGCTTTTACAATTCATTTAATACAACCCGTACTCAAACGAAACTATCCTTTGTCAATCGGAAAACTTTCAAGTAAGTGACTTAAACGAACCACAGGTAAAGATTTCGTGAACATGTCTGCTATTTGATCATCAGTGGAAACATAGCACACATCAAGCTCTTTCTTCTGCACTTTATCACGAACGAAATGCGTGTCGATTTCAATATGCTTCGTTCTTGCATGAAAGACCGGATTTGAAGCTATTGCCGCAGCACTTTTGTTGTCACACCACAACACCGGTGTATTGGAAAGTTGCATACCAATTTCCTGAAGCAGAGATTGAATCCAAACTACCTCAACAGCTGCGTCCGCAAGAGCACGATATTCGGACTCTGTAGAACTCCTTGATACCACCTTCTGCTTTTTGGAGCTCCAGGAAATTAGATTAGAGCCTAAGAACACACAGAAACCCCTAGTGGATTTGCGATCATCAAGCGATCCCGCCCAATCCGCATCCGAGAAAGCTTTAAGTTGAAGAAGAGGAGACGAGTGGAAAGCAAGGTTATAACAAATGGTGCCCTTGAGATATCGGATCACCTGCTGGCAAGCTTTCCACCTGAAGTTCGATGGGATTATGAAGAAACTGACTGAGTTTGTTGACGATGAACGCGATATCGTGATCGAAAGAGTGAGTATCGCATTGTACCTATGATACTTCGAAATAGAGTGGGATTATGAAATAGGGAGCTATCATTAGTGTGGAGTTTGGTGCCTAAGTCATATGGAGAAGGTTGGGGATTGCAATCTTGAAGACTTATCTTAACGAGAAGTTCACGAATGTATTTGGACTGATTCAGGAAATAGGAATGCGAGGTGGTTTTGGTGACTGGATACCCAAAAATAGTCGACTGTACTCAGGTTTTGAGAGCAAAAGTTGAGGATGGACCTTGTATAAGACGAGACACTAGCTTGAGTCTTCCCAATAAGTAATATGTCGTCGACATAGACAAGAACAAGTAAGAGCTTTCCATTCTGCCTTGTATAGAAAAACGAATGATCCGAAGTGGAGTGCTGAAAACCATATTGAAGAAGGTAAGACTTCAGTTTTTCATACCACGCACGTGGCGCTTGTTTGAGCCCATATAATGACTTGCGAAGCCTACAAACGTGATCTGGAAATTTAGCATCTACAAATCCCTCCGGTTGCTCCATGAACACAGGTCTATCCAAATCCCCATTTAAGAACACATTGTTGATGTCAATGTGTTGTATATCCCATTTGAACATGGCTGCTAAAGAAAATATGAGACGCACAGTGACCGGTTTTACTACCGGACTGAACGTATCCACAAAATCAATGCCTGCTCTCTGTTGGAACCCCTTAGCTACAAGCCTTGCCTTTAATCTGTCAATCGAACCATCAGCATTAGTCTTAACCCGAAATATCCATTTACACTGTATTAAGTTCATGTCATCAGTGTAAGGAACTAACTCCCACGCGGACCGAGATGATAGCTTGAAATTCTTGTGCCATAGCCTTTTGCCATGCAGGTTGAGCAAGAGCTTCAAAGGCGAGAATGTGTTCAATACTGATGAACGCTAAAGCCATGGAAACATTTTGAGCAAAAACACTTTTGGTTTGAAAATCCCATTTTGGCACGAGTTTGCATATTGTGACTATTTTGGATATGGGAGATGGGAATAGCCGAGTGTGAGAGGAGGGTGATGGAGTTGGTTGTGTTAGATCTGTAAGATCGAGAACTTGACGATAGAACAAGTGAGGAATTTTGAGACGCAATTGTGAGGGAGGTACATGTCAGAGTGGGGTAAACACATTTGGTGATGGAGTTGGTGAATGATTAATAGGAAAAGGTCTGTATGACGCCCGTGAGAAGAGGGAGGAAACATTGTTCGAAAGTTATTAGTGATGTTATTCTCGAGTTGGTGGAGTCTCGCAAATAGTGTTGTGTAAGGAAATTCTTCCTCATTGAAAACCACTGCTCGAGCTACATACCTAAGCGATGGATGTGAGCAGTTGTACCCTTTGTGAGATGGACTATATCCCACTAAAATGCACTTGGATGATCTAAATCAAGCTTGGAGTTGTTATAAGGTCCGAGAAACGGGTAGCAATCGCATCCAAAGGCTCAAGCATAGAGTAATCAGTGATGATTTGTGCAGCACCGGAAAGGAGACAAATTTTGAAGTGAGGAGAAGGAAGACGATTTATAAGATGTACGGCTCGTGGAGAAGGCTTCCCACCAAGATTTTAAAGGAAGATTAGGCGATCGAGAAGTGTCGCACCCATATCTCGCTATATGTTGGTGTTTTCTTTCCGCACGGCCATTTTGTTGGTGAGTATGTGGGTGAGGTGTCTAAAGTGAATTCCTAATCTTGTAAGTGGTTTGAAATCATGTATCCCCCCAATCGGGTTTGAAGTGTGAGGATTTTAGTGTTAAATTGACGCTCAACATAAGTGTTAAGGTGACAAAAGTGTTATAGACTTGATTTTGTATGTAATGGGAATATCCAAGTAAACGACCGAAATCATCTATAAAGTGTACATAGTATTTGAACCCAGCTGTGGATATGGTCGAGCTGGGTCCCCAGAGGTCCGAATGTACTACTTGAAATGGAGAGGTGGTTTCTACATCTGAAGGAAAATTGAAGCTGTGCATTTTGCCCATGGCGCAAGCTTCACGAAGTTATTTTTGTGTTCGTAAGTTTCGATTTTTGTGTAAAGCATATCCGAGAACTTGAGTACACGGGTATCCTAGTCTACGATGCCATAGTCGAAACAACGAATTTGAAGTGACATGAGGAAATGGAGTGGACGTGAGGAAATGACTTTGAGCTTGGGAAATGACTGCAATGAAGACACATTTGCGTTGTAGTGATGTCGATCAACTCTCGGTTGTGGGGAAAGATTGAGGTGATATAGTCCATCTCTAAGAGTGCCCTCCAGTAGGATTCGGTTGGAAGTTTTGTCCTTGACACAACAAAAATTTGAATGAAACTCAAGATATACATCATTATCACATGTGAATTTGGATATGCTCAGAAGGTTTTTCGTAATGTGTGGAACAAATAGGATATTGCTGAGGAAAAGCGATTTTGCAGAAGAGCTTAGCAACGAGGTAGAACATGTGTGATTGAAAGTTGAGAGCCATTACCTACAGTAAGCTTCTCATTGCCATGATATGGTTGTTGAACTTGAAGAATTGCCATATCACCGTAACGAGTCGATGCTCCAAGATCCAAGCACCATCCCGATGTATCGTGAGATGATTGGGAATTTTGGACTTGTGAATTTTGGATATGTGACATTTTGAGCGTAGATGGTGGTGCAGTGAGAGATATAGTGAGTAGAATAGGTGCGGTGTGGTCATGATTTTGTGAAGGTGTGGTGAGGTGTACTTGATGATTTGAAGACGCAGTAATCAAAACCACTAAACCGAGTATCATACCTTTAAAACATTTAAGAGCAATATGATTCATCTTACCACAAATTTGGCAGATCACTTTGTTATTGTTCCCATATTGATACCTGCCACTGCCTCGTCCTCTATTGCTCGATCCGCGATAGCTGTGTCTTTCATTTCCCCTGAAGTTTGAGTTGTAATTGTAGGCTATGTTTGCGTGTATGGCAGATGAATAAGGTGTAGTATGCGGCTTTGAAGTCTTATTTCATGCGTCTGCAACGCATATTGCACATCATCTAAAGTGAGTTCCTCATTTTTTGCCTGAAGAAATATGCAGATATTCTCGAATTCTGGACCTAATCCACCAAGCACAAACGTGATTAGATCCGAATCTGTAAGTTGTTACCCAATGCTGAATAGTTGATCAGTTATGCCTCTGAATTTTAGGATATATTCATCCACTGAGAGATCTCCTTTTTTCATGGTTTGCAATTGAAACCTTAGTTCGCTGAACGTGCTCGAGACTGAGATTGAAACAGTTTCTCAAAAACATTCCACAGTTGATTTGCGGAAGAACATCGACCAACATAGCCGATCATAGAAGATGTAATAGCCGTGAGGATCCGCCTAAATATGAATTGGTGTGGCATGGCCATACTGAGAATAATTCGGATTTGAGTGGTTCCATGCATAAACTGCTCTGGTGTAGATGAAGAGAGGAGTCACTACTACAAAAATCGTTATAGACTACGCGTTTTATGTGTAGTGTATGTACGTTTCAGTAGTGTAGAGAAAAGTGGTGTAGAGAAAATAGCGCGCATACACCACGCTTTTTGTCGTAGTCTATACCCACTATAGACCACGCCGCACATAGACTACGCCACGCCTAGTTTATCCCATGCACTACACAAAATTTCGCACATACACTACGTTTTTATGCGTAGTCTATACCCACTATAGACCACGCCGCACATAGACTACGCTTTTACGCGTAGTCTATACTGACTGAACTCACACAAAATTTCGCACATACACTACGCTTTTTATGCGTAGTCTATACCCACTATAGACTACACTTTTCACATAGACTACGCCACGCGTAGTCTATACCCACGAACATCACACAAAATTTTGCACATACACTACGCTTTTTATCGTAGTCTATATGTATTAACTACGGTTTTGAGTTTATTTACTACGGTTTTAATGCCAAATTTACTACGCTTTTCTATTACAACCCGTAATCAATTTAATAACAACTACGGTTTTTCAATTTCAATTAATTTCTTTATTTAAACATGTACAATTAATAACGCACAAGCAAATGAGATTAAAATATACTTGCGACTCGTTCAAAATCACTATTCAAAAATATACAATCTGTTTTCATTACGCCTACAAAATCACTATACAATCATGGACCGGTGGAAGAGGAGGCGACCGACATCATGGTGACTCGATCTCCTCGAGCGGATGAATCGAGCATGTGCATAGCAGCCCAATCCTTGGGATCGTTCCTTCATTCGAGCCAACCCAGCCCCAAATGGTCCGGAGTTGTAGGGGTTCAGCACCGAAAAGAATGCAATACGGCCTCCCATAACAAAGTTACGCCAAAGAAACCTCACGACAAGATGGAAGAAGCTTTTATCAAAAAATGTGCTTAAAAATAAAGCGGCGCCTCTCGAGAGGTTAGCACTCAAATAGAGTGGAGAAAAATGAAAGATCACTCTATCGATTCCGGATATACATAATCACGGTAAAGTGAATTCCCATTAAAGTATACTCAAATAACAAAAGATACATGCTAAAGCGCACATGATAATGAATTCAAATCGAGGTTCATCTTTAACAGTATTTACGGTATGGTAACATAGATCAAAATAATCCCGAGAGCTAACTCTTTTGAACTCGCAATGACGGATCGAGCGATGTTATAAAATAAATAAATACTTAAGAGCGGATCGAGTCAAAACCTCGATTTTGTCCCATATTAGACTTGTCAGGCGGGATCCCTGTGTCTATTTCGCACCAAAATTTTGTTGCATGATCATTGCTACCACCGCACAAAACCATTCTCATCATTGACACGTTGCCTTGGATCCATTGCTAATTAACTTAATCGGTTCATCTAGAGCAACAAAATAGCTACAATCGATTGATCTTCCGTAACAACCTACTAATTACCATATAGGTTCACCCTAGTGGTCGTTCAAATATAGATAATGTAAACAACCGAGCACCAACACTCTAATAAAAGGAAGCATGAAGCTCAAGTTACAGGAATCCTTTGCAAACAACGGAAAACAACATCCTATAAATTCAATAACAGCTACTTTATAGAATGTTTCATAAACCATTCTCGCTTGGTTTTTGCAATTATTAGCCTTTTATTAACCTTGCTGGCCACATTGCCTTTTCTCAATGAAAATGGAGAAGCGTAAGTTACTTTCATTACCTCCTCGGAGAATCAAATTGATGAAACAAAAGTAGTTGTAGCATACACAGTATTCATGCAAATTAGAATCGCTCTACTTACGATGGGGCTATGTCAAAATAGCGATGTTTTTAAAGAAAAGCGAGCGGATTTACAAAAGAAACTAGCATATATGTGAACAGATCAATGTTAAAACACTTAAACAAATGCAAGATTTTGGAAGAGATGTGATGTAGATGAGAAAATGTTTTATGTATTATCTTTTTTTCCCATGACACGGTTGTCCATTATGAAGTAGGGTTTGCCAAAATTGTTAAGAACACGAGGCGTTCTGACTTTTTCATTAGTTGCAAAATCTATGGAAAGATGATAAACAATGAAAAAGCGAAACAAATAGATAAGGAGTACTAAAACAAAAATATATAATACTAACTACTTACTACTTCTACTACAAATGCATAAAAACCAAAACTAAGATGACACAAAATAGAAAAGATTAAAGCTAATCATTTTATTTAAGAATTTCGAGCTCGCAATTAAGAATTTGAGCTCGCACAAATTACATGCAATTAATGCATATCAAAACACCTTACGCATAGACTAAAGTCGAATCTCAAGAGCATCCGTCAAGACAATCTTGCACATGCAACAATAAATAGTTAACAATCGAGATAGTTCTTTATGGACAAACAAGACTGCAAAGAAGGTAGCTTTATAGGATGCCATGCAAGGTCCCAAACATTATCATGTGCATTACGTATCTCAACACAGGGAGTATCATGCCGCTACGGAAAATAAGTTGTTCATGAGCAATTACCAGATACATTACTCTTGTCGCCAACTTGCACACCGCAAAAGAATGAAAAAATTTGACTATTGTGGAGAAATTATTGGCTCATGTTTTGCACACCCTAAAACAGGAACATAATAATATAATGCATCATTCTTTCCTCTTTCTCCTAGGATTTAGAATATTTGAATTTCAAAAAAGAAATTACAAAGAACTGCTGCATGGAGAATATGGAAGAAAGAAAAATGGGAAATTATTTTCAAGTACTTTTAAGGAATATGTTTCAATTTTATCTTCTAAATGTAGTCAGTCCCATTTATGGTCAAATCAAGCAAAAAAGACCTTGATAATTCCTTGGCAAACATCAGATTTCCTCTATCATTACTGATATTGTTATAAAATGGAGTACAAGGTTGGCAAACAGCAATACACTTTAAAACCACATGAGTTTATATATCATCAATCCCCAAAGGAATCCACAAATTGAAAGAGAAGTGCATGAAGAATTATTTAGAGATCAGGAATATAATTTAGAAAGCATTAGCAAGAAATGATCTAGAATATATCATGAGAAGAAGGTAAAGAATTTACCCAACTAGCCAGTGGAATATTGATCCGTCAAAACTACCACTAACAAAATATTCCTCATGAAATGGGTGCCAAGCCAATCTTTGTGTGATGGAAGTATAACAAAATATAAAATGACAGAAATCGCAAAGATGTATCGAATTTCAAAACAGATACTTCAATAAAATATAATCAAGAGCCAAAGTTGCTCCAAATAACATATTTGGCAAAATTATTTGAAAATTCAGAATGAGAAGTCATTGAATAAAAGCATTTTTAATTAAATACACAACTTCTAGGGCTTGGACGTTTTTTACTCTTTCATTACAAATGAATCCCCTGTACCTTTTTTACTCTTTCATCACAAATTCACAACTGCTAGGGCTTGGACATTGGACGTTGATTGAAAATCCCCAATTTGAGAACTCAGCCTGTTATAGTTTTAGACCGAGCTAGGGCTTGGACGTTGATTGAAAATCGACAACAGCACGGCGACGTCAATGGTGTCATTCAGTTGTTGCTCGCCAAGG
This sequence comes from Salvia rosmarinus, assembly GCA_036937905.1. NCBI lineage: Eukaryota > Viridiplantae > Streptophyta > Magnoliopsida > Lamiales > Lamiaceae > Salvia > Salvia rosmarinus. The sequence goes on from JAODLM010000832.1 coordinate 132,308, forward strand.
TTGGGAATGGAGACGACGGCGGCGGTGGCTGGGCTCATTGTGGTGCGTCACCGAAGGATGTTCGATGCCATCCAATGGGCGCGATGGCAAAATCGGTGGTGGCGTTGTGCTATAGGCGATAGCGGCGACAACCGAAAAAAAGAATGTGAGAGATGGAGAAAGAGGATAGTGCGTGCGTGTGTATGTATGTGTGTGCGCGTGTGTTACGTCGCGAAGAAGGAGATGGCGCGATGGCGAGCACCGCGGCGTTCTCGGATTTGGATGCCACGTGGCGACTCTTGCCGGATTCAAGCGGCGACGGCGAGAGAGAGAGATTTGTTCTCTGTGCGTCTTGTGAAAGCGGAGGGAATGGGAATGAGAGTAGGGAGAGAGAGAAATGTTTTATTTTATTTTAATTATGACATAGACTACGCTTTTTATTAAAACACGCACATACACTACGCTTTTTGTCGTAGTCTATACCCACTATAGACTACGCACATAGACTACGCTTTTGTTGGCGTAGTCTATACTTTAAAAATTAGCACATAGTCTCGCTTTTGATAAAAAAGCGTAGTCTATAAGGTGTAGAGAAAAGTGATATTTGTAGTAGTGAGTACATCCTCAAATCCGTGAGCTCGGCCGTAGCAAGCACCTGTGTTTTCCAGAAACTATAATTGGACCGATCAAGCTTTAGATTGATAGGATGAATAGATGGTAGGTTTTGTGTAGTGAGGTTTTGATGATCCATGGAGAATGATTGAACGAAGGAGAAGAAAAGTTACACAAGCTCTGATACCATGTTAACAGAAGCTAAAGTAGATATGAGAGAGAGAGAGAGAGAACAGAATATCTGAGATGAGAAAAATAATGCCAAATATATTATTGATCATTCTTGTTACATTATATATAGTTCTCACTTTCACGCACGCTGCATGATTTAATTTACAACTGGAAGATTTAACAGAATCTAACAACTAACAAATTTTATTTCACAGCTAAAACTAACACAGCCAAATACGGCTTTTACAATTCATTTAATACATTTCAAAGTAGAATTTTTCGAAGTAGCATGGTGACAAGTGACAACTCACTTTCTTTGTCGATCTAATTAGGCGTTCAACCTTTAATAGCATTACTTCAACAAAAATAACAATATGACTATTGTGCTCTACTGTTCATCTTGATGAATGAAGCATATGTATAAAGATCTTTGAAATTAATATAATTTGAGACTAATGAATGAATAAATTAACTTTAATATTTTCATTAATAAATAGTTTGAAATACAAGTGTTATTTATTTAGTACTCCTCCGACCATCATATTCGTTCTTTGATTTTGATGGTGCGAGTTTTAATAAATTGTAATAAGTGTAAAGTGAGTGAAGATGAATATATTAATTGGTAGTGAGATTAAAATGCACGAGGCTATGAATGATTTGTTTGTAAATAAGTGGACAGATTTAGAGTAAAAATTATGGAGTTATATTTCCAAAAAAAAAAAGTGAACGTTTGTTGTTAATATTTTAAAAATTATTTACGGTGGTTAACCGTCAATTTTTAAATTTAAAATCGAAACCAGTGATATCCCGATTTTTAAAATTAGAAAATAACTCAACCAACCGATTCGGTAACAATTTTTCAATCATTCTCTATGGGTTTGAGCCTCATCACACTTGGTTTTCCAAGTGTGGTTACACTGTCTATGTGGTTTGCAGGCTATTGCACAGGACCGTGGGGTTTACCGGTCTTGTACACTAAGATAGCGGTCATGAGTTCCCATGATATCAAAAAAAAAAAAAATCAAATTTTTTTTTTTTCCAATCATTCTCAGTACGTGTCAATTGGTTCGATTTCTCGATTTTTTTTGCTCACTCCTATTTTCACCGCATGCATTCACTCACACTTACCATCGATTTTGCCCTATGATTTGGACCTCCACCTAACTACTGGTTGGGGCGCATTTTAATTTCTATTTTTGGGCTAAAATTGTAATTGACATTTTACTAAAAATATAGAAAAAGTCTCCAAATAATTGAACATAGAAAGTTATGGATACAACCTGAATCACAATATAAGGCTGATTTATGCAATAGTAGATTATTTATTTATTTATTTTGTTTTATTTTTTACTTGGGAAAAGGGAATGGTAGGAGATTGAGCCTAGACTTCTTTCTTACACAAAGAAGGTCTAACCATTTTGATGTCCCCAAAGCAACCAAGCGTCGATGTTTTTATTACGGTTATAGCAGTTTGTAAGGTTATAATTATAATATTTCGAATTGATATGATAATACTCATACAATAAAATATTAATAAACATAATTCAGACCAAATAAAAATACTATTTATTTTTTACCTTGTAACTAAAAAGTAATATCAATTATACTGAAGAAGCATAACCATGTCTGCATCTATACACATTCTCACATGAGTCTTATATTTTAGAAATTTTATCTTATACTTTTAAATAATTTGACAAAACATGATAGATCTTTATATAAATCAACGGTAATGGGGCACTGAATATCTAAGTAGAATCGATCATAGAGACCACAAAATAGTTATGAAACATCATATTTTTTCATTAAAAATTTTGAGATTTCCAAGGTACAATAATATTTCACCTAAAATTATTATAACCCTTTTACTTAAAAATGAAAAAATAAACACCATCAACCTTCAATCAACCCCCTGTCTCCAACTCCTCTGACACAAAAGAAAAAGAAAGAAGAAGAAAAAAAGAAAAGTTGTAAAAGGTTATAAATTTGAAATCTTGTTTGATGTACTTATCCATAGAAAATACAGAATAAAAAAATACCTTATTATTCATTAAAAATTTATATTTAATTTCTTTTGTTCCGTTCAATAAAAATTTATACTTTTTTCTTTTAAATATTTTTATATATTTATAATATATAATTCTATATTATTATAATTTATTAAAATCCGTAACTTTTAGTAAAGAAAAAGAGAATAAATAACGCTGCACATGGTGGGCAACCCAAAATTCCACCTCTTACTCCTTCCCCCAACTCAAAACCAAACAGCAAGAAAGAAACAGAAAAACAAAAACATTGATGCAATTCAACATGGTAAAATATTGTCGGTGTCAGTCTCACATGAGAGAGAGAGAGTAATCCACGACCATGAAATATCACCGATAATGGAAGATTCGGGATTGATGATGAACAGAAGACGCAAATGTAACGTCATATTCAACATTGTGTGAACGTCACAACACTAGTTAGTGATGGTGATCGAGGACGCCTCTAGAAAAGAGTGGGTTTCGAAAGGTCGCGACAACTCACTAAACGTCTCCATTTTCAATTTAATTACATATATCTTGGTTTTCAGTGTGGTTTATCCGTCATATGTAGTTTGCGAGGTTATTGTCTGAGCGTGAGATATCTAAATGATAATGATCATGATTTCGCGATATCAAAAAAAAAAAAAAAGGCCAAAGTCACAGTCACAAAATATCAAGCTACCAATAATAAAATGCAACATGATTTATGGTGCTATTTGACTACAAATATTTCTTCTATTTTTTTCTATTTCTACGACTACACCACATGAGATATGAAGAGACTCCAAGCACTTTATATCACAGAGGACGTTTTGTTTTAGGTGATAGCTTGATGTATCTAAAAATAGCATATATTAAATCCACGGTATATTTTAATATATTTTAATAGATTGAATAATTTTGAGTTAATTTGATTATTTATTCCTTCAAACACTTGATCCTGTATATTGCAAATTTTATCGACCACCTAAAGTAAATAGCTCTTTACATATTTATTTCTATCATTGTTGCTATATCAAGACAACGGGGCTCTTCCATCTCTAGCTGCTCCTCTCGGAATACAATATTAACTTTTAGTTCATATTAGTTTAGCTAACAAGAGAAACAATGAACTAGAACTGCCTAATTCAGTGCAATGAATGTTCTAGAAATTTTATTTTGTTTCTTGACCAGTCATATATATATCTGGTCCGTAGCCAGAATACTATTATATCCCATAGAGCATTCTCATACTAAATTCAATTTTATATCTGTTCCTCGAAGAAATAGAAATAACAAATTTGGCATTTTGTCATTGAATATTTCTTTATCAGAGAAAATGTCTCCAAGTTGTCAACATTTGAGAAATTCAAATATTCTCCAGACTCAGATCAGAAAATAGTGAATGAGTAACTCTTCAAACTAGATCTTTTTTTATTCACATTGATTATTTCACTAGAAGAATGAAAGCCACAATAAATAAAAGCAACTAACTACCAACTGAAAGTAAATACTTGAACAAATTGTATCCATTTGCTCAAGTTAGCAATTAAATAGATATTAACATTCCTTCATTTTATTAACAAAAACTCAGTATTAAAAGCAACACTAGAGGTTAATGGCGAGTTATGTGGAAATGGCAGCCCCAAATCCTTTAAAAAAAAACCGGTCAAAACCCTTAGATTAGAGCATAAGAGTCAACCCAACTCGATTTGGATTTTTTTACCTCCATTAAAACTCTAATTTGATCTTATTTATTTTCTTACTTCTTCTTCCTCCATTACTCACACCCCTACACAGTGACGAGTGACAGAGGTAGAAATTTAAAGTTGGGGGTCCAAAAATATTTGAGAAGAAATTGATTTTTTTTTATGGATCTATCAACACAATCTCTTCTTTCTTAATAAGGCACCACAGACACTCCCTCACTTTGAAAATCGACCCCAAACGGAAGACTCCCCTATGGAAATCGAATGACTTCTAGAGAAAATGAATCTTAATAGATTTTTATCCCGTATTTGGAAAATATTAAGATAAACTATTAAGATTTTAAATTTATATTGATTAATTAACATAATTAATCAATAAATATAATAACTAAATTGTAATTAAAAATCACAAAAAATACCATAAAAACTTTTCTAATAACTACAATGTGCTTTATTAAGGTACATATATACTAAATGTTTCATAATTATAAAATTAAATTTAAGATTTTAGAAAAATAAATTAATAATAATAATAATAATAATAATAATAATAATAATAACAATAATAATAATTTATGAGACACAACACAAAACACTCCCTCCATTCACAAAGAGTGTAACACTTTCTTTTTGGGGCAATACCTTATACTCAATCCTTATAATGCAATCCCACTACTACTCATTATTTACCACAAAACTACCCTTGATCCACTAAATAAAAATTATAATTTGTATTTTAATAAAATAATATTAAACAATTAGGTTAAGAATGTCAAGAATGGGGAAAAATAATACCTAAGAAAATTTCACGAGGAACAAGAATCTTGAAAACATTTACTATTTTTCTCATTTTCAGAATTCTTATTACTTTTCTTGTTAATTTTATAAATATTCAACCAAACACAAGTGTTCTTTCTCGTGCCAAAATCCATGCCAAATACACAAACCCTTGATTTGTTCTAGCTTCTTGCCGTCAACTTCCCATACATTGTACTAAACTCTCAATTGCAAATTAACAAAACAATTACACTTTCAGCAGCCCCTTCATACGCAAATTACAGTTAATTATTAAAATAGTGACTTCGTGACATTCAGGCAGCTGATAAAGAAAACTCTAATTCAAGAAATTACTTAACTTCAACTATGTATTCTTTGCTCAGATTTGAAGTTTGTTGCAGTCGAGAATGTCTACAAATGCCATACAATAATACTTTTATAAAGATCTAAATCACCATATGGGAAATTGCATTCGAGAATGTCTACAAATGCCATACACCAAGAAAAGAATGAAGTTCCTAAAAGAAAAGAAACCGCTTTCACGTAAAAAATTCTTTGAATATATTCTTTGCTCAGATTTGAAGTTTGTAGGATAATACCTTTATTGTATTATTTTGAATTCAAACTTGTGAAACAAGATCACGATGTGTAATTGTAATGCTTTGTCCTGTTTTCACCATTTTCTATAGTTCTTTTCCTTACCTCATTTTCATTACTTCATTTATTTATTTTTTGGAAAGAAAAAAAAAAGAAAAAAAGATGAGAGTTTCCTCGATGCTTTCATATCCAGCTGATTCGGTTGGTGAGCTAGCCCCCGAGTACGTTTTAGATACGAATCTCGTTAGTAGAAAGGCTATTACAACATAAGGTTTTCTCCTCTAACTTATAGAGTGAGAGAGAGAGAGAGAGAGAGAGAGAGAGAAAGAGATGGAGGAGGTGAGTATTGATCACTTCATCCATGAGCATCCTCTCACCCTTATACAACCCGAGAGCGACCACCGTTGTTATGGGTGTCAAAGGCATTTCTGGGTAGAGGCAGCCTACGGATGCAAGCAATGTGATAACAAGCTATTTCTGCACACCGACTGTGCAGAAGCGCCGAGAGAGATCAGGCATTCTATGCACCCCCACCACACACTCCTCCAAAAATTAGGTGACAATTCACGGGGTTGTGCAGCGTGCGAAATGAAAATAAGGGGAATTGGGTACTTCTGTACTAGTTCAGGGTGTGACTTCCAAATCCACCTGCGTTGCGAACTTGTCTCAGGCATGAAGCACGTAGCTGATGAGCAGATCTACATACAGCACCGCAGCCACCCCCAACATCAACTCACTTTGGTCAAGAAACGACTTTCGTTCAACTGCGATGCCTGTGGCACGGTGGAGACGGGAAGATCCTACGTATGTGTCGCTTGCCAGTATTGGATACATGAGGGTTGCACCGCCTTGCCTGACACCGTGGACCACCACCACCACCACCAGCACCCTCTCTCTCTCGCTTTCCATCTCCCAAAAGAGTATGTCAGGCATTTGTACTTATGTGGTGTGTGCCACAAAGATCTGCTGCTCAGCCGTTGGGTGTATCATTGTCCAAGTTGCAGATACATTGCGCATATCAAGTGTGCCCTCAGTCCCCCGCCCACTGTCTCGTAAGAACGATACACATATATGTTTTATGTTTTAGAGTTTGTTTCCAAATTAGTTTATTGAATTATTGCTCCCTGCAGAAGTAATACTGGCGATGCAAATGCTGCAGGCGATGATCAAGGGCTTATCCAATTTCCATTTCACGACGCGTATGAGGAGCTAATCAAACCTTTTGTTATCAAAGAAATAGGAGAAATGATCATCCCTCGTGACGACCAGAAACATTCCTTTCCTCTTCACCATCACCAGTTGAGCTTAGTCTCAGCATCAACCATATCAGAAATCAATGATGGTGATGATGATGATGAGGATGAAGAAAAGTACAACGATGTCGAATTAGCATGTGATGCTTGCACTACGCCTATATTTCACAAGGAGAAGAAACACCAATCATCATCATCATCTACTTCTTCTTCTTCTTCTCCAGACTACAAGTACATGAGTTGTGGTGAATGCAAATACTTTCTCCACTTGGCGTGCTTCAACTTGCCACCCAAGCTCCCCTCTCATCCACTCCACAAACCTTATCACAATCTAATCCTTGAAGCTTGTCCTAAACTCAACTTCTGGACCAAATGCAGCGTCTGTTACTTCTTATCGAATGGGCTTTTTTACGCTTGCACAGAATGTGACTTCAAAGTAGATATGAAGTGCGCTTCACTGCCCGCCACCATCAAACACGATGCTCATCCACACCATCATCTTCATCTCAAGTTTGTGCCCCCCCCGAAAGAATATATTCGGCAGGGCATGTGTGCTTGTTGTGCCCGCATCATGTGGTATGCCCTATTATACAAATGCGGCAGCTGCGATTTCCTTTTGTGCCACATGTGTGCTTTGCTGCCTCCGGTGAACAAGCATGAATGCGACAAGCACCCACTGCCGCTGACGATTGATGCCGGCGACTTCTACTGCAACGCCTGTGAGAGCGAAATGGATCCCAGGGTGTGGATGTACCGCTGCCACGACTGCGATACCTCCTTCCATTTCAATTGCTTTCCTGCTACCTCTGGTTCCTGTCGAAACGTCAAGTTTGGGCAGCAATACAGTGTTAAGGCCGATCTCCACCCTCACCCTCTCACGTTTCGGCTTCTCACCACAAAATTGCGCTGCGACGTTTGTCGTTTCATAGTTTATGGAGATATTAATGTTGATCAGCGTGGATTTCATTGTTCATCATGCAACTTCTTCATGTGTTTGGATCGCTGCGGTCGGTGGCGCCGAGCTGAGATTTTACCCATTGATTCAGAAACTCTCTAAGTGTGTGTGTTTGTTAGCTTCAATTAATAATAAATTTGCTGAGATGGTTTGATCCGTCAGTGCTGGTTTATGTGTGTGTGTGTGTGTTTTCGCCTCCCATTTCTATTTGGAAAATGGATTTAATTGTAATTTTCATGGTTTGAGTTTCTAAACATTGATTTTATTAAAGTAATTATTATTTCTAGTTGAGTTTTCTATATTTAAATCACGATATGTACTTGTACTTAGGCCTCCAATAAAGAGTTTGTATTTGTATAATTTAGGATTAATTGCTAAATTAATGCACGAATGTTCACTTATTTTTAAATTTCAACACGATCTCTAAAACATTGTAATAATATCAGTTCCTTTCAATTTATTGTAAAATCAACAATCAATTTTTTTTAGGGGCGTCATCAGAAAGTTGATGCAGCGTACGTCCCCAAAATAAATATTCAATTAGTATTACAGTAAAACCTCTATAAATTAATATCCTTGGAACTATGGAATTTTATTAATTTAGATAGATATTAATATATCGATAAATTAATAACTTATTAATTAAAAGAGAGACTTTTTAAATTCAGCAAATTTGGTGCATGTATTGAAAATAAATGAATTTATTATATTTCAATTAATTATATTCATGTATCAACAACCAATTCATTGTGTATCTACTTTAATATATTCATGTATAATATAAATTCATTGTATACAATTAACAATTACATACATGTATCAATTCATTGTCAATTAAATATATTCATGCATCATAAAGGAAACATATACTATATAAATATCGATTTGGAAATAAAATAATTCATAACACCCAAATCCCAACTATGTCTTCTCATCTAAAAGGCATCACAAAATCATCCATGAATGATCAAATGCGTAAAGCATTATGTGAGTATAAGAGAGATCATCCCACATGCACTCAAAAAGATTTACAAGAGTGGATTGAAGAATATCGTTTGAAAGTTAGTCAAGGTACAATATCAAACACTCTCAAGAGATCATCAGAGTACCTTTCAACCAACTTTGAGAATGATGGGGATATTAAGCGATACAAATCGGCAAAATATCCAGATATGAAGAAGGTTCTTTATGAATGGTTTCTTCAGTACCAAGATCGAGTCAACATGACCGGAGAGCTTATTTTGGAGAAAGCAAAGGAGACAATGAAGCTTTTGTATCCTCAACACCCTCCTGAACATCAATTTTCTCAAGGTTGGCTTGAAAAATTCAAGGTTAGACATGGTATTAAATCATTCCGTCGTTTTTGGAGAAAGTGGTCGGTTGACATGCAGGACGTGGAAATGAAACTGGAGGCCATAAGGGAGAAAATAAACCAATTTCCCATGAAGGATGTTTTTAATTTGGATGAAACAGGTCTGTTTTACAGGTTACAAGCTGATCACTCTCTTGCAACCAAGCAACTTGAGGGAAGAAAGCAAGACAAAGAGAGGCTTACAATTGTTATTTGTTGCAACGAGGATGGTTCAGAAAAAATTCATTTGTGGATTATTGGAAAATATGCAAAGCCTCGTTGCTTCAAAACATCAACACGAGCAACATCAATTGTCATTATCGTACAACAAGAGGGCATGGATGACTAGTGTGCTTTTTGAAGAATATGTTCGGTGGTTTGATCACAAAATGAATGGTAGAAGAATCTTGTTGATGGTTGATAATTGTCCAGCCCATCCAAAAAACATTGAAGGGTTACGGAATGTTGAGCTATTCTTTTTGCCATCTAACATGACATCAAAGATTCAACCATGTGATGCAGGAATAATTAGAGCTTTCAAGATGCACTATCGTAGGAGATTCTACAAAAATCTATTGGAAGGTCATGATTTGGGGCTACCTAATCCTGAAAAGATTAATGTTTTAGATGCCATCAATTTTGCAGTCTCCGCTTGGACAACCAATGTTTCTCAAGTGTCAATAGCAAATTGCTTTAAGCATTGCAAAATCCGTTCAAATGAAGAAATCTCACGCGACTCAAGTGAGACAAATTTTGAAGAAAGTCTACATGAGCTTGAGAATATGATCAAGGATGTTGGTTATCGCAATAAAATGGACGTCAACAAACTGGTGGACTATCCGGGCGAAAATGATGAATGTGCAATGGTTCAAAATTTAGAGGAAATTGTTGCTGATATTATTGAAGATCCTACTAATGACGAGGCTGAAGATGACTCAGTACCGCTGGAACCAGTCACGAGAAAGGAGGCTTTGAGCGCGACAACAACTCTTCACAATTTTTTGTTGCAGCTAGAGAACTCGACACCGGAACTCTTGGCAGCCATTAAAAAAGTTAGGGATGAAATCCAATTAGATTTAAATTTTAAGAAAAATCAAGTAACAATTGATTCATATTTTAGCAAATTACCATAATATTTATAATTTTTGTAATATTTATGAATTATTAATTTAGAGTTTTGATGGGACCTAATATTTATAAAGGGATTTTTCGAAAACTTATTATATTATTATCTTATTAAAATTGATGATTTTTTACAAAGGCCCAAGTCGGGACCGGAAGATTTTATTATTTTAGAGAGATTATTAATTTATCGAGTATTAATTTATAAAAGTTTTACTGTATGTTCAAAATATCGACTTTTTGGTGAATGAAGATATTTGGATAATTTTGCAATAAATTAAATATATTGTTAAAATATTATGGATTGTTTTAAAATTATAAAATAAGTTAAAGTACATTCATCTATTAGCAATTAACCCTTCAATTATGCCGCTTTAAAGAGAAAAGGAGACCCATCGTGTCTGGAGAAAAGAATAATACTTCAACCATAATAATTTCTTACGGATATTTTCTTTGCTTCTTCTTTACTCAAGTTTGAAGTTTGCATGTATAGTATGATAGAATCTAGAAGATTTAATTTCTTGATAAACACCGCCACGATAATAATTAATTAATGCTAAATTGGTCCATAAAGTCATAATTAACCGTATGTTTTTTTTTAAATAAATCTTCCTTTCTTTTCGGTTAGTTTATTACTCTCTCAATCCATGATAACTGTATCATAATTATCTTATTCGGTATTTACAAAAAATGTTACTTTTTTTAAGACACTACTCCTTATTATGCAACTTCACAATCATTTATTATTTATCAAAAAAATCATTCTTACCACTCATAACCTAACACATAATGAGACCATTTTTCTACTCAAATAACATTCATCAATAATTTTATTAAAACACGTATTATTCATAAATGATACACTTATCGTGGATGGAAGAAAAAATATTGTAAAAGAAAAAGTCTACTCTTACAAAATTGATTTTACGTACATATCAAGCTCGAAGTTGCCTCATTTGTTATCCAAGCAAACTGATGACACGCAAATTAATAAGAATAAAAAATCTCGTGTGTGTGTGTTGGCCTAATGGTAGAGTGGTTAATGCCCGAGGTCAAAGGTCTCGGGTTCGAGTCCACCGTGATGCAGCCTTTAAAATTTATGTATTAATTGACCAAAAAAAAATAAAAAAATAAAAAATCTCTCTCTCTATATATATAGATATCATGTTAAGTGCATGCAATTGACAAAGGATGAACAAAAGGAAAGAAACAAAACTTCAAACGTATTTAATAAAGTTCAAAAGGTAATTACCAAATGACGATCAAAATTACTTTTAAAGTAAAATATCCAGCCTAAACAAGAAAATGACATAGGAAGTAAAAATAAAGAACCCTAGTATTCATCTAACTCATGAACAGCAAGGCGTGCTAAAACCCCAACAAATGGTTCAACATTTGCAGTAGGAGGCTCTGTTTGCTGGTAATTCTCCCACGCATTTTGTAGTCGTGGCTTTGATCTGATACGAATACACACACCATAATCACGATAGAAAATAAAAAACACAAGAATTGTTTACCCAATTCGTCTTGCGACTACGTCAGGGAGATGCCAAGCGAGATTTCACTATATTTTACGTCTGATTCTGAGGAGAAACGACTCTTAAATAGACAATAGTCAAATCATAACCCTAAGGCCGTTAGGGTTCCGTCTGGACCCAAAAACATCATCGAGATCGGACCTGAGTGTACAGTCCATTCAGGTTCCATACTCCAACAATCTCCCACTTGGAGACTGAATTCCGTGTCCATTCGGGCTCCATCGATCCATTCTTGCTTTCTCTTCCATATCCGCTTAGCATCGCTTAGCCTTATCTTCATGCTCCAAGGCCAATTGAAGCTATGCATAGCTTCAATTTCTCTAAACTTACCACCTTAGTAAACATATCTACTGGATTTTCACTTCCAATTATCTTCATTAGCTGCAAGATCTTCTTCTCCAACAGGTTACGGATGTAGTGATACTTCAACTCAACATACTCTATTCTCTAATGAAAAAGCTGGATTCTTTGCCAAGAATACAATACTTTGACAATCGCTGTAGAGGTGTTACTCTTATGCTCCTTCCCAAGCTCACCCAAGAAACTCTACAACCACATCATATCCTTACTCACCTCCGTTACATCCACATACTCGGCTTCCGTTGTGGACAAAACAACGACTTTCTGCAACTTAGAAGTCCAAAATATAGCAGTACCACAATAAGTAAAGACATACCCGGTCGTACTTCTCCTTCCTTCGAGATCATTTGATGTTAAATCCGCATCAACATAACCTACCAGCACGACACTCTTGCCGTTGAAACATAGAGCTTCGTCTCTGGTACCTCTCAAGTATTGTAGAATCCACTTAACTACTTCCTAATGTTGTTTACCTGGATCAACCATGAACCGGTTCACTAATCCCACTGCTTGAGAATTATCTGGTCTTGTACACACCATGGCATACATGATGCAACCAATTGACGAAGCATATGTGACTTTCATCATTTAGGTGCTGATTGGGCATATTTTGGCTACATATTTTGGATGTTTAGCATATTTTGGATTGAAATAGAGGTTGCATGGTGCAATTAGTAATGATTTGTGTTTTTATGTTATTTTGTAGGGATGGTAAGCAAATTGAAGTTCTTAGCATTATTTTGGATGAAGTTTTGAAGCATGAAAGAACTAAAGTAAAGTTGTTGTCGAAAGTCGTGCGATGCCCATGCCGCATCTTGCCTTGTTTACTGGACCGGACGATAATGACATGGATTAAATGGATTTTGAAGGCTTTGTGATATCAAGCTAAGTTTAATTATGTAATAGGCCTCAAATATTGATTTGGACTTCTTTTATTATTATTTTGAATTATCTTATAGTTTCCTTATTATATTAGAATACTTCTTTTATTATTATTTTGAATTATCTTATAGTTTCCTTATTATATTAGAATAAGTTTTCCTTTTTAATAGGAGATTAGATTAGATTTGATATGAAATATGATTAGCTTTTCTAATATTTAAGGGTGTCTTTTTATCCTCTTTCACGTGAAGAATACAGAAGAGAATTCAACTTGGAATTCAATTGAAAAGTTTTGCTTTTATTCATATATTTGTTTTCTTTTTCATTCATATCTTTCTATGATTTTTAGCTTGAATTCATTTATGAGTTCTAGCTAATCTCTTTCATTCCGGCGAAGATTAAGGAAGCTCTAGCGCGACAAGTTCCGTGAGATCTAATCGGTTTTATCCTTTAATTTTATGCACGCATCTGTTATTCTGTCACGACCCACCTACTTAATTAACTAATTAATCAAGTAATCACTATTAATTACCTAATTAATTATCCAATTAAACAGACAAGCTGTGACTATGGGTGATTTGAATCATAATTTCTCAATAGGGATACTTAAATTCTGGGTTATCAAAATTTTATAAAATTTACATGAGTTTTGTTTGTAAATAGGATAGCCCAAGTATCAACAAACAATAATAAACCAACAGAAACAATTCCCAGCCTCCAACAAGATCATCAACAGCAAGCATCACATCTATATACATCGAAGTATATCAAATTCAAGGACATTCCAGTACGATGGTATCACATTAGTATCAACAAAAATTCAGAGTATACACAACAGATATGGTGGCTGAGAATTGTGTATGAAGACACAACTCCCAGGGCATGACAAAATATCTACATACATGATCAAAAATCCTAGCTCAGTGTCCTTTCTGCCGCCATCTCCACGCATAACCTGCATATAGGGAAAACATATGCAGGGCATGAGCACCGAAAAGTACTCAGTGGGCACTGGCATAAAACATAATTGACTTGCCACTTATATTTCTAACACAGGGGTTATAGTGAAATAACTTGTGTTAGCTTTTCATATATAAAACATTTCATGATGCATGCTTCTTATCATTCTATCTCATGCTATGCCGGCAATCTTTTCCGTGTCGGTCCCGTAGAGCTCCCGCTCACGGATACCATATCTACGTTCTTTTCTAAGTACCGAGAGGTAGCTCTCTCTCAATACCATGATCGGTCCCGAAGGCTCCCGATCGTCCTTGTACACACGACTGCATCTTGGGAGCTTATCCGGACAAGCCCGACGTCGTCTATGATCTCGTAGATAGGCATAATGCATATGCTAAAATAGGCAAGTCAACTTATTCTCAAAACATGCACTTTCGTTTGAAAATAAGCAATTCATTGGAGCTCTTTAAAAGATAGTTAAGAGTTGCCCACGGATAGTAGTCACCTTTTACTCAACTTTTTCAAATTGTTCGTCCTTCAAGTCCTTCCTTGCCCCACTTAGTCCTTGTATAATAAAACAATCATATCTTTAATATCCTTTTTCCATTTAAATCTTTTATTTCTAAAATACTTTAACATATCAATTTTTATTCTTAATTTCAAGGGAAGGACCCTAGGCTCATATTCGGCTTTTGCATCTTTTAACATATCATTTATGACAGCTATTTCTCAACTTAATCATCCTTATTTCACTTTCAACTTAATAAGTTATTAGGAATTTCCTATTTCATCTATATGATATTCATTTCATTCCAAACCTTCCAAATCATCTCCATATATCTAAAAATAAATTCAAGGATTCAAAATAGATCTAATCTTAACCATTAACATCTGCTTTCTATAATCCCATTCAACTAATATTAATCAAATAATTCATATTCTATGATTTAATAAGCAAATCAATTCCAACCAAATTATCCCTACACATTATTTTCATCAAGGATCCCCAAATCAATTATCAAACTTAGCCCTAGATCATCTCATCATATCTTTCTCTTATTTTTGTCATAACTTAAATTTCCAAACTATGATCAAACAAATTCCAAAAATTCTAATAAATTAATTCTAGACATTATATTTACTCTAAATCTCAAAAATAATATCAAATACACCAAATAAAATTAAGAACATCAATTTCTTACTTTCCCCTTTTTCGAAAATTTGAAGTATTTGTATACACTTGATTTAAATTCTTATAGACTCATATTATGCATCATTTTTACTCTAAATCTAAATAATGATCCCAAATTGATCAAATAAGATCAAGAACATCAAGTTCCTTCAACCCCCTTTTCTTTCAAGTTTCGGTTTTTACATATACATATGTATTAAATTCCTACAAATTCATACTATACATTATTTATACTCTAGATCCCAAATATCATATCAAATGGATCAAATAAAATCAAAAACATTAAGTTCCTTCAACCTCTCATTTTCAAAAATTTCATAAGTTAATATACATGATTTAATTTTTCATTTCTTTGATTATATGATGCTTATGATCATTCATTACCACATTTCCATGCTCAATTTAAGCTCATATCATCATATAATCAACATATAAAATTTAGGGGTCATCAAATTTTATTTCAACTAATTATCAAAATCTAAACCATAAATATTGCTATTTATGCACATTAAACATAGAATAAGCATTAAACAATGCAAAAATTAAATAAATTCATCTCATATATACTTCCATAATTTTCGAAAAATCAAATAGGCATAAGAATGAATTTTTCTCAAATTTAAACCGTAAAAGCTTAAGTATATCGCGTATTTACCTCGGTTTTGCGATTATCCGAAAATTCTACAGTGAATTCTAGCCAAAATATGAAGGTAAAGGGAAGGGGAAGCTCACGGCTATGGGGGGAGAATGAAGAGAAAAATGGAGCTTTATAATTAATGTAGAATGTTCTAGATTCATTTAGGTATTTTTAATATTATTTATTTAATAATTACCTTTAATTTCCATTCTATTTTTAATATTAACATAATAGTATTCATTTCCAAATTTGGACATCTCATAATTTTCCTCTTATTATAAAGATTCATAATAAATTATTTCATTACTATAATATAATCTTTAAAAATATCAATTTAACCATTTTTCTAAACAATTATTTAATTTCTTTCTAAATTCTCAAGATCATTTCCAATATTTTTCTCACCCCAAAATATTATTAAATAAAATTATTAAGGCCTTCGTTTCATTTAAATATCATTTCATTGATATTTCTAATTAAATCGAACATAAATAATAATTTAAATCCTATTTTAAAATAATTATTTTCATGTAACTAAATTTCCATTCAAAACTTAATTACTCATTCACATATTCACTATTTTATTCCCACATCCATTTCGGACTAAATCCGAAATTTTTGAATTTCTCTTTCTTCGATTTAAATTAATCGAATTTCTATTCTTTTTAATTCATTGCACATTCCTTTTTCATTAGGGATGCAAAGCCCATAAACCTCTAATCATCTCTTAATTAAGTTCTAATTTAGGTCATTAGACTCTAATTAGGATCATTAAATTTTTGGGTCACTACATTTCCCTCCCCCTTAAAATAATTTCGTCCCGAAATTTCGCACCTTGGAAAATAATTCTGGATATCTTTCTTTCATCTGATCTTCTAATTCCCATGTTACTTCTTCTAGACCATGGCAATTCCATTAAACTTTTACTAAGGGAATTGACTTATTCCTTAGCTTCTGCTCTTTTCTGTCTAGAATGCATTCTGGTTTTTCCTCATAACTCAAGTCTGGCTCAAGAATAATATCCTCTTGATGTATTATATGCTTAGGATCATAGATATATTTCCTGAGCTGGGACACATGAAATACGTCGTGAATATTACCGAAGCTAGGCGATAGTGCTAGTCGATAAGCAACTGGTCCCACTTTCTCTAAAATTTCATAAGGCCCAATAAATCTTGGCTTAAGTTTTCCTTTAATTCCAAAGCGGTGAACTCCTTTGGTTGGCGAGACTTTTAGGAAAACTTTATCTCCTGCTTCAAATCTTAATTCAGATCGACGATCATCTGCGTAGGATTTATGTCTATCTTGAGCTTCTTGCATCCTTTTTCTGATATGCTTAACAATCTGAATCATTTCTTCTATAGTCTCTGGGCCTAGAACTTTTCTTTCTCCGACTTTATCCCAATAGAGGGGTGATCTTCAGTTTTTGCCATATAAAGCTTCGTATGGCGCCATTTTAATCGTAGCCTGATAGCTATTGTTATTTGCGAATTCAACCAACGGCAAGGCTTGTTCCCATTGATTACCTCTATCTAACACCACCGTTCTAAGCATATCTTCTAGCGTCGGATGGTTCTTTCTGTTTGGCCATCAATTTGTAGGTGGAATGTTGTACTAAAATTTAATTTAGTACCCAATTCTTTTTGAAAACTCACCCAAAACCGTGAGGTGAACTTGGTGTCGCGATCCAAAGTAATCGAAATTGGCATTCCATGCAATCGCACTATTTCTCGTATATAAATCTGTGCCAATTTATCCGCTCCATAAGTAACAGGGATCGGGATAAAGTGAGCACTCTTCGTTAATCGATCGACTATTATCCAAATTGCGGTGTTTCCACGTTTTGACTTGGGCAATCCCGTCACAAAATCCATTGCTACATGGTCCCATTTCCACTCTGGAATTTCCAGAGGGTGCAATTTTCCATGTGGTCTCTTATGGAGTGCTTTGACTTGCTGGCATGCCTAAAATCGATTCGATTTAAAATGCTATTTTCTTTTCATTCGCCCGCATTTAAATGTCGCCCGGATCTTTGTACATCTTGATGTTCCCGGGATGAGCAGAATACGGAGCATTATGAGCTTCGCTCATAGTCTCATCTTTTAACTTCATATCATTGGTCACATAAATGATCGAGCTAAAAACACACTCAAATTTACTCGCAATCGTACGAGGTAATTGTAGCGTGATAAGTTAGCCCAAGTCGTCTCTCAAGGAAAACTTAACAGGGCTTATTGTTTGTGTTGTTTGTTTTCTGTGTTTATTTTCGTTCTGTTTGGTTATTTTCTTCCCCTCCCGGTGCGTGTGATCTTGTTTTTGTTGTTGGTGTCTGTTAATGCAGTGTTACCAGCAGTACGAATATGGTCAAATAGGCTGGGGAGAGGAAAATTCATCATCGAATTGGACAAATTCTTCTTACGAAGAAGGAGCCCAGTTCGACTTTTCTGAGGGATATCCGTCAGGCCATGAGCAACAAACCTATGATCCTTTCTGGGACCAACCACCTCCTCCATTGTATGAAGATCAAGCCTACAATCCCTATTGGGAGCAATCAGCTCCGTCGCAGTATCCTCCAGTTTATGAGCAAGAATATGATTCGGGGTCGAATAACCAACCCAACTCAGAGTTGTGGACTCAACCCGGCTCGGAATATTGGGATCCACAACCTGATTTGGGATGTTGGGATCCACAGCAGCAGCAGTAGCCTCCTCCTCAGCCCGATTCGGGATGGTGGGGACCACAACCCGACCCGGAATATTGGGACCCATAACCTGATTATGGATGGGGTGATCCTCAGCAACCACCTCCACCTCAGTATTCATACCCGCAGCAGCCTCCTCCACCTCAGAAACCATCTTGGGAAGATAGGTTCATCCAAAGTTTGGATGCTGTAAACGCCTCATCTCTGCGTTTAGATACGCAAGTGGGACATGTTAACGACACCTTGATGGTGTTACAACAATGGAGGAACTTCAAACCAATCCGATCGGTCCGGCGGTCATCGTTTTGAAAGTGACCCATTTGTTGAGAATGGGACGGGAGAGACACCTGACGAGTCGCTGCAGCCAGAGAAAGTGGAAATTGAGGAAGAATGGGAACGTGAGGATGAGAAGCAGGATCAAAGCCATGAGGAAGTTGTTACCAGGATGGCTGACGAGGAAGAGTGGGTACATAAAATTGATGACACGCCAAAACCCACTGAGGCGAAAGAACCACCCAAACACGTGGAAGAAGATGAAGAGAGGATGAAGAAGAGTGGGCACTTGAAGTTACTAGAATACCAAACCCACTGAATTGAAAGGACGCCTCAACAATTGAAGTACGTGTTCCCGAGAGGAGGACAAAGTGAGAACAAAGGTTGAGGTAACATCCATAATTTGTCAACATCCTAATTCACCAAAGTATCGTGCTTTGGGAATTGAAATAATCTATTTTTCTTTGGAGAATAGGATGTTTGATTTGAGCTTAAATGATGTATTACTTGTTTTCTTTACTGTCCTCTGTAATTATATGGTTACTCGATGTTACGCCGAGATGGTATTCTTGCAGGTAAAGGACTATGGATAGTCCGTTGTTGACTAGATTACGTCGGGCTCACGACATTAAATTGAGTACTACGTGGGAGTTTACCCACGGATTTTTTTTTCTTTTTTTTTTCTTTTTTTTGTTTTGTTTCGTTGTTCTCGTTGATCTGTCTGTTGTCGTTGAGTTTGTTTTGCTCAGATATGGAACGTTGTAAGCAATGTGGTGAAGCCGTGACACTCCAACTCTGTCCTGCACGCTCACATTCCAACCCTACCACTGCCATCTATTATCGTGAAGTCTCACTCCCATCGGCTATTTTGTGTTATTAATATTTTGAGCGCGGGGACGATTGCTCGAATTTAATGTGGGAGAGAGTATTTGGTTTTATGGGTGTGACATATATATTTTGTATGCTTAATGATGTGCCCTTGTGCTTATTTTGATTGTTTGGACTTAAGCCTTGTCTATATGACTAAGTTAGGATTTTGATTTATGCAACTGAACTCTGTGGTATTGGTCAAACCTTGATGTATTCTCGTTTATCTTGATGTTATGTTATTAAAGTGCAATGTGAATTGACGAGATTTTGCGAATTAATTTTAAATCGGAGGTTATTGATGTCATTTGTCCGGCTAATGCTAGGGGTAGTATTAAAGATGTGGTTACCTATATACTGCTTCAATTTAAAAAAAAAATGTGTGAAAAAAGAGAAAGAAGGAGATTGAAAACTCCGGCTATTTGTTGAGATTGTATAAATGGAGGATGGGATTTGGCCCTCTTTCGTAAATCGAGAAATGGACATGGGAAACCACGTTAGGAGACTCGAGTTCATCGAGAGTTCACATTTCGAACATTGTTCCAAAATCTGTTAATACTTTCTTTATGTTATCAAAGGAAACTTGTTGCTAAAGGTAACCATTTTAGTTAATTCATCCCTAGCGGAGAGTTGGGTCTGAGCAAAAATAACATACTTGTTTATTTGATATTCTCACAATCTTAGATTTGTTTCACGTGGTCTTTGATTATGTATTCATCATGTTTGGGAGAATTGCAAAGCGAGGTTTGATTGATTGGATTAAGAGTTAATTTGCATGAGTTATTCTTCTACTTTGCTTGAGGACAAGAAAATGGATAAGTTTGGGGGAGTTGTTTGGTATGAATTTGTGCTTATTCTTGGTATTGTTTTACATGTCATTTTCAGTAGTTTATCCGATTTATGCCATCGTTTTGATTAGTATTTATCGATTCGGATTTATTTGGTTTGTCTCGATGTTTTGTAGGAAAATGGTATCAAATAGGATGAATTGGATCTACCAAGGATCAATTAATTTCAAGATCATCGCGATAGGAGTTCATAGGCGCAAGCGGATCGTAAGTCGGAGATCGACGCGAGAGAACGAAGCGAAACGTCAAAGTCACGCACGAGCCCCGAGCGCCCGCATGACTGCGCCCGTGCACCCTCGCTGCCCTCGCTCGTGCGCCATCTCCCTCGGCCAGCCAGCGCCGGCTCACTCCGAGCGCATGTTGGCAATTTTGCCTCGCGCGTTCAGAGTGAGCACTCGCTCACGTCGCTAGCCGCCCTTGCCTCGCTCAATGTCCCATCCGGCTCGCTCCGGCGCTCGCCCGATCGCTTCGCCCGCCTTCGCCTCGCCGCCTTCGCGCTTCGGCGTGCATCGGCGCGTCGGCGTCGAGGTCATCCGTGACTCGCCGTCGTCCGCGCGCGCCCGGCGCCCGTCAGCCGGTGCTCGATGACCGCGACGTTGACATGCTTCAACCCCGCGCCGCGGGCAGCCAGCGCCCATCCACATCGCTTCGTGTGGCGCCCAGCCGGCGCCGCCCTCCACGCACGTTGCCGCAATCAGCGTTCGTTCACACACCCACCCAGCGCACGCTGGGTCTCCATCCGGCCAGGCGGCGCGGCTTCCATGTCCACGCACGCCCGGCTTCCGGTAGCGCACTTACCTGGCGTGGCCGCTGATCGTGTTCGCTCGCTTCCGGCGCCGCGTCGCAAGCCAGCGTTCATTCCGATCCGGCGTTCAAGTTAAAGGCAGAATGTTTTCTAAACTTGCGCTCATTGTAAACCGACGCTCACCTTTATTTAATATATATATGCGCGGTTAGGTCAAAGTTGGAGTTCACCGTTTCTCAGTTTTAAGTTCTTATTTTCGGTTCAGCCGTTTGTTGCTTTCTTCACATGGATTCTTGAGCTCTACAACGGATCGTCTGAGACATATAAATATTAGTTTTAATTCTTGATTTGATTTCATCGAATAATTTAGTTTATCAGTTCATGCTTCTGGATTAATCTGTTTTATCGGAATCAATTTCTTAATGTTATTGTTTGGTGATTTTTATTGGATTCAATTCCATAGTGACAGTTGATAGGATTTTCATGCTCCTTTGATTTACATTGCTTAATGATTTCCTGCGTTCGATTAATTCATATCTTGTTAGTTGATTTATGATTATGGTTCATTTACAAGTAGACTTAGATTAGGGCTTGACGAACCCTAAGTATAGGTTTGCTATTGCTTTTGTTTATTGCTTTCGTTTTATTGCTTTCATAGTTCAACTAGGGATTGACAACCCCTGGTTTAGATTTATTGCTTTATTAGTTTAGCTCGGGATTGACAACCCCTAGCTTAGGATTGCTGTCTTTTTCTCATATTTCTATTCTTGCATGTTTCAAACCCCTCGTTGGTATTAGAATGTTTAGGATTTAATTGTTTTACATGTGGCGACACGAGCAATAAGCGCATTAAGTTTTCCTTGAGGGCGACTTGGGTTAACTTATCACGCTTCAATTGCTTGTGCGATTGCGGTGAATTTGGGTGTGTTTTTAGCTCGATCAATGGCGCCAAGGTTGATCGAGCTAAAACACACTCAAGTCACCGCAATCGCATTTATGTAATTGTAGCGTGATAAGTTAACCCAAGTCGCTCTCAAGGAAAATTTAACAGGCTTATTGTTCGTGTCGCATACGTAAAAATATTTAAATCCTAAACATTCTAATACCAACGAGGGTTTGAAACATGCAAGAATAGAAATACGAGAAAAGACAAAGAATCCCAAGCTGGGGTTGTCAATCCCGAGCTAAACTAATAAAGCAATAAATCTAAACCGGTTGTCAATCCCTAGTCGAACCATGAAAGCAATAAAACGAAAGCAATAAACAAAAGCAATAGCAAACCTATACTTAGGGTCTCGCCCCAATCTAAGTCTACTTGTAAATGAACCATAATCATCAATCAACCAACAAGATATCAATTAATCGAACGCAGGAAATCATTAAGTAATGTAAATCAAAGGAGCATGAAAATCCTATCCACTGTCACTATGGAATTGAATCCAATAAAAATCACCAAACAATAACATTAAGAAATTGATTCCGATAAAATAGATTAATCCAGAAGTATGAACTGATAAACTAAATTATTCGATGAAACTGAAATCAAGAATTAAAACTAATATTTATCCGTCTGTCGATCGTAGAGCTCCCAAGAATCCATGGAAGAGCGAACAAGGCCGCTGAACCGAAAATAAGAACTCGAAAATCGAGAAACGGCTAACCCAACTGACCTAACGCGTATATATATATTAAATAAAGGTGAACGTCGGTTTACAATGAGCGCAAGTTTAGAAAACATTCTGTCAACTTGAACGCCGGATCGGAATGAACGCTGGCTGTGCGCGATGTGGCGCTGGAAGGAGCGAACGCGCACTGGAAAGCTGAGGCGTGAGTGGACATCAGCGCCGGCGCCGCCTGCCGGATGGAGACTTCCGGCGGCTTGTTGGCGGGCGTGAGCGAATGTTGATTGCGGCAACGTGCGCGGAGAGGGGCGATGGCGCTGGGCGCTACGCGAGTTGTGGACGGGCGCGGGCGGGCGGCGGCGGGGCGCTAAGTATGCGACGCTTTGCGATCATCGGCGTCGATTGACGGGCGGCGGGCGGCGCGGCTGGACGGCGGCGAAGTCACGATGAACCTTCGGCTGGACGCGGGCGACGCGCTGAAGGCGCAATACGCGGCAAGGCAAAGCGCCGGGCGGCGGATCGGGCGGCGCCGGAGCCGAGCTGCGATGGGCGTTAAGCGGCGGCGGCGGCGATGCGGCGCGAGCGAGCGCCACTCAACGCGGCGAGGTAAATTGCCAATGCGCGCCGAGTGAGCCGTGCTGGCTGGCCGAGGAGGTGGCGCGGGCGAGGGCGATGCGGGTGCACGGCACCGCGCGGCGGGCGCTCGGGCGTCTGGCGCGATTTTGACGTTCGTCCGCTCTCGGCGCCCGATCTCCGACTATGATCCGCTGATCGCCTATGAACCCTATCACGATGCTTTTCAATTTATTTGATCCTTGGTAGATACAATTTATCCTATTTGATACCGTTTTCCTACAAAACATCGAGACAAACCAAATAAGTCCGAATTGATAAATACTAATCAAAACGACGGCATAAATCGGATAAACTACTGAAATGACATGTAAACAATACCAAGAATAAGCACAAATTATACCAAACAATAAATACGATTTCCTAATATAATCGCATTATCTTGCTTCTATAACCCGATAGATCTCCTGCTCGATTTTCATTCGAACTTCGAGTTGATCTTCACGTCATCAAGGCTCAACTATTTGATCCTCAACCGTACAACAACTAACGCTGCTATGATACCTCGAATAGTTTGTGAAGGCAATATTATCTCCAACCTCATCTTTTCGAAACCACGAATCAATTCATCTTTTTCGGTTAGAAGATATCCTAATCTTTCTTGACTTTTTCGGATTAACGCGTCAGCGACAACATTTTCTTTTCCGGGATGGTACTTAATTTCGCAATCATAATCTTTAACCAATTCTAGCCATCTTCGTTGTCGGATATTCAGATCCTTTTGTTCGAAGAAATACTTCAGACTTTTATGATCCGTATAGATCTCACATTTTGATCCATACAGATAATGTCTCTAGATCTTTAATGCGTGCGCAACGGCGGCTAACTCCAAGTCACGCGTAGGATAATTAAGCTCGTGAGGTCTTAATTGGCGCGAGACATATGCGATTACTTTTCCATCTTGCATTAAGACACCCCCGATTCCTTTCTTCGATGCATCTGTATAAAGAGTGTATTCTTTATCAAGATCTGGTATTATCAATACTAGTGAAGAAGTCAGCTTGTCCTTGAGTTCCTGGAAGTTATTTTCACATTCTTGGGTCACTGAAACTTCACTCCCTTTCGCAGCAATTGCGTCATAGGTCTAGAAATTTTCGAAAATCCCTCAATGAATCTTCTATAATATCCTGCTAGGCCTAAGAAACTACGAATCTCGCTCGAGTCGATGGGTCTTCCATTCTAAAGACCGCTTGCACTTTTTCCGGATCAACTTTGATTTCTTCCACGAAGCGACGTGGCGAGAAAATTCACTTCGAGCGTAATTCACATTTCTTGAACTTGGCGTATAACCTTCCGCCTCAACTTTTCTAGCACCATTCTTAAATGCATTTCATGTTCCACCGCTTTTGAATAGATTAGAATATCATCAATAAATACTAGAACGAACTTATCGAGGTATTCATGGAATACTCGGTTCATCAAGTCTATGAATACGGTGGAGCATTTGTCAACCCAAATGGCATCACCACAAATTCGTAGTGGCCATATCTCGCTCAAAAGTCGTCTTAGGTATATCTTACGATTTAACCTTCACCGATGATATCCTGATCTCGTGTCGATCTTTGAAAACACACGGGCTTCACTAAGTTGATCGAACAAATCATCTATTCGAGGAGAGGGTATTTATTCTTTAATGTCAATTTATTCAACTCCCCGTAATCGATACACATTCTTAAGGTACCATCTTTCTTCTTGACAAAGAGAACCTATTCTCGTGGCGACACAATTAGGTCGAATAAAACCCATGTCTAAAAGTTCTCGCAATCGAACTTTCAACTCTTGAAGTTCCTTTGGTGCCATTCGATAAGGAGCTTTTCGACACGAGTGCGATCCAGTTCGAGATCTATCGCAAAATCTAATTGCCTATCCGGTAAGCTGTGCAATTTCTCCTAAAACACATCTGGATATTCTCTTACCACGTACTCTTCAGTTTCTTTTCCATCTTCGCTCTTTTCATTCGTGTATACTAAATAAATATGATTTTCTTCGATCTTATCATTTTCTCCATCTCGCAAAGCGGATACTATAGGAATCCATCTCTTCTTTGTAATATTCCGTTAAACGAACATACGATTACGGTATATTAAACCCGTAATTAGGATTTTTACCAGATATTTTTATCTGTATGACATCGAATTGTATTTCGATTCAGTATCTATATAACGAATTCCTTTTTATAATTCACTAAGGATTGTGAATTATGGAATTAAAATTTATGAAATAATACGACAGTATTATTTTAACGTGAAACGCGTATCGAACGTCAGCATTTTATGAAATTTTCTGAGCAGTGAAGCTTGGAATTGAATTCCATATTATTCTCAATATTAAGTGATATTTATTTATTTAGTAAGTAAGAACTTACTGCGACCATTTTGAGATGAGTCGATTTTGAACGTTTTGAGACGTTTTGAACGTCAACGTCTAGAGACGTTTTGAAAAATGAGTTTAATGCTCAGGAAATTATTATAATTAATTTCCTATTATTATTTTATATAATTACAGTATTAATATATATTAAAATCGAATTTGGCATTTAAAATTTGATTATTTTCGAAAGTAATTTTTGAAAACCCTAGTTTTCTAAACTATGGTTTTTCACATGAAATGATACCATTAAATTACCATATGGTATCTAAAATATATATTATGATATATATGGATATTATTAAGCATTAAAATCAAATTTGGACCATAGAACTCGATGGTTTCAATTTTTTTTAAATTTCGAAACCCTAAATTCGAAATTAGGGTTTTATGTGCTTGAAATGTGCTATTATTTTATCCTATGATATTATTTAATATCTAAATCATATATTATGATATATATGATCGAAAATTACATGAGTATCAATAATAGGTGTAATTTATAATTTAATCCTATTTTCCCAATTTATCTTGATAATTTCGATTATGTGTTATATATTCGACTTAATTATTTTTATGACTTGATTATATGTCTATGATCATGTATGATATATATAATGTATTATGGTACAAAATTAAAATAAATCAGCCCCTTAAACACCACCCCCATGCTACGCCATCATCACACAACAAGGCACGACACCTTTAAATTGGCAATGCATGAAGAGCTCATTTAACACTCTTCAATCATCACTACACTACTCCCAGGGCTGCAGATTTTGCCCATTTTTCTAGCTAAAATCGAGAGAGAGTAGAGATGATAGGTGAGACTCTTCCACTTCAACACCCACTCTCATTATACACCCTCAATTCGTTTTGAACTCATTTTCACTCAGTCCTCTCCCATTTTTCGCCCAAAATCGAGCACCCTCTCATTTTGAAAGTCCTCTTCTCTCCTTCTCCATTTCTTCACCCAAGCTTTGGTACCATACATTCTTCTTGGACTCCATAGCTATTTCAAAGGTAGATGAGACACCAAAAGCTTCGATTCTTATCCTTCTTGGTTCGAAAAAATCAAACTATTTTATATATATATATATGTATATGTGTTGAAAATCTTGTGTATGTATATACATGTGTTTAATGTTCTTGAGCATGAGCTTGTGTTTGTATTTTGTTCATGATGTTTTATTTACAAAAATATGAGCATATATGTTGAAATGAATAGGTTATCATATATGACATGTTTTTAAGGATTTAATATGTATAGGTAATTTTCGAACCATAGTGTACATGTTAATATTATTTTCGAAAATGTGTAAAAATGTTTTATGATGACCGAATGTTCTTAGTATGTTTTTAGCATGGATTATTGTTATATAATGTGGTTAGAACACATAGGAATTTATTTAGAAATTTTTGAAAACCTTAGGTTATTTTTATGATATTACCGTGAGATATATATGCATGTACATTGGTGTATAATTTTTATTTCAAGCATGTATTGACTTTTTAATGCATTAGAACCTTGATTACATGTTCTATGATTTATTTAGAATTTTTGAAAACCATATGCTTGATTTTTGGATTAATACCGTGAGCTTATAAGATGTATAAGTTGGTGTATGATTTTTATTTTAATCATGCAATGGTGTATTAATGCTTTAGTATATTGTTTATGTGTTGTATGAATTTGTTGGAATTTTTGGAAATCAAATGCTAATTTAAATCAAATAAACCGTGAGCTTCAAGCTCTTGAAGGTGATGATTTAATTAGTTTTGATAAATATTATGATGTTATATTAGTATACTATAGTATATAATCATAGTATATAATTGTTGGAATTTTTTTGAAAACAAAAAACCATAAATAATCAAAAAAGCTGAGAGCATTGAGCTCCATATGGTGATGATTCCAAATGGTTTTGGTTGATGTTATGATGTTACAATGATATAATATAATGTTTAATCATGTCATGAATTATTGGAAATTTTTAGAAATTATTTGATAATTATTGGGTAATTATCTTGAAATTACCGTGAATATTACTATATATTGTTTAATGAATGGTTATGATGAACTATAGGTTATATTTGTGATATATATTGATGTTGGGATATTATACTATGTGTATATCAATTTTGGGAATTTTTGGATAATTATTCCATATTATATGGAATTACCGAATTATATATATGTAGATATATTAATAAATGGCAAACAATATCATATGGATTTTAT
Source organism: Salvia rosmarinus (assembly GCA_036937905.1). NCBI lineage: Eukaryota > Viridiplantae > Streptophyta > Magnoliopsida > Lamiales > Lamiaceae > Salvia > Salvia rosmarinus. The sequence continues at coordinate 160,707 of JAODLM010000832.1, forward strand.
AAATTCATATTCTGGACCATAGTGTATAATAATACACTATATTAATTTAGAAAATTTTCAAAAGTCATTTAGTATTTTTAAATTAATTATCGAGATTTTTGATAATTAATAAGGATTTTAAATCCTTTTAATTGATTTATTAATAAAATATATGTCTAATTAATATTCTGGACATAATTGAATTTTATAAAATTTTATAAACATAGATTACTATGTTTGAGACAAACGATTATTCAATAACGTTTTTAAATCAAAAAAATACGTTTTATATATTAAAAGGATTAATAATTGCAAAAATTATTTATAAGTCCTTGATTTACGTGATAAATCGAGAAATAGGACTTTACGATTTCAAATCGATCAAATTCGATTTATAAAACGAAATAGTAAGAAATTACTATTTGAAAGTCAAAATTTTCGACTTTATCGACCGATGTTAACCATCGACTTTTTAAGTCAAACGACGATTATACGATTGATAAACACGTCGATGCCAGAAGATATACTAATTGAGTATGACACTCATTAGTAAGAAAAGGTTTCACAAATGAAAATCAGATATCGAAAAAACGCGTTTATACGTTGAACGCGTTTCGGCGAATCGAGAACAATTCGATTATATACGATTGGAAACGATCAATTCATCGAGGAATTCGGTTTACATCGAAATAAGATATCAAGTTTATCTTAGCTTTGAAAGTCTCGAGACTTGAGCGACGCACTAAAGCCTCGCCAGTAAAAAAGGACGCAAACGCTGCAACCGGATATCGACGATGAACAAACCTAGACTCGGGACACAACGAACCATAGTCGGTGGGCTTTCTTTTCAAACAACAAGTGACCTTGCTACTCTTTAAAATGAGTTCATTTACGATTATTCCAACTGCTTGTCAATTGCTTACAATATTACACCGCCAAAATATTCATTTTGTGTATGGATCCTATCTGTTATGCCCGGGTAGGCGTGGCGATGGTTGGAACTATATCGTGACAGTTATGTCATTTGGTCGCACCCAACCTTTTAATGTCGGGTCCTGCGTGTTGGGATGATAAATGCCCGCTAGGATTGGCGTGAAGGTTGGAACTATTGCTATGTTAACATATGCTTGCGAGAGCGATTGTGTGTCAGACGGATTACGGGCGGTCGTGGCGTCAGACGGGAGGCCTCCTCTCGACGCTTAATTTTTATATCATATGAATCGTTACTATGAGATACGGACCATACACCAAGAAAATGCTCGGCGAGCTATGTTTATGAACGAAAATGTTTTGGTAAGCACAAGACATTTCAACTAAAACCTTTACGACTTACTCGATATTGGGTAATCTTATATCAAATATTTTGCGTGAGTCCACCGAGTGCAATTTCATGTACTTAGCCCTGCATGTTTGTATTTAAATGTGCAGGTTGAGCTTCCATGATGGTGATGGGGAATGTGTTGAGGAGTCCAGTGTCCTTGACCAATTTATCTAGAATTTGTGATTTATACCTTGAATGCATATCGTCATATATGTATTCACACACTTTCCGCTGCTACACTCTGAACTCATTTATTTATGCTTTACTGTTATGAACTATTGAGGTCCATCGAACTACTGTTAAGTCTTTGAGTCCGATGGCCTAACCCTTTTTAATCATTATGACATCATCTTATGTTATGATCAATCATACTAGATTATTTCTTGTTATATCATGTTCGAGCATGCGAAGTTTATTGTCATTATGCATCTTTATCCTAGCCTTTTAATTCCTAAAATACTACTCCTAGTATTAGTCGCCCTCCAGTCCGGGTCGCTCGGAGGGGTCGTGATGTATGGTATCGAGCTTTTGCTCTTTGTAAATGCAAATTCCTTTTTATTCTAAGTCTAGATCGAGTCACTGGACTTCTAGAAACCTACTGACTCCTCTCAACACTCCATCACATCGAGCTCGACCGGGAAAAAGGTAACTGCATTTCTTTCTCAAACTCATGAAATGGAAAATTTTTACATGATGAGCAAGTGGAAGAACTTTTTATTATGAAAAATTTGATGATGGAAATGGAAGTTTGAGCAAGGAAGTATTTCCAAAAACTTTGGTTTGAAACCAATAACTATTGATACGAATACTCAAATTTTGAGATGGAAGTATATGGTGGTATTGAGTTGAATGATCAACATGGAATGAATGAATTCATTTTTGATATGTATATGAGTTGGTCATGATTGTCATTTTGAAATCGTATTTCCAAAATTCTCAAATAAGACTTTATTTCCAACTTTCAAAATTTTGTTTATGATGAACGATATGTTATCATGAGACGAACCTAGACTCTAAGGAGCATGCTCATGTATCGTGAAAGAACATAGAAGTACGAACTTCTTTCCCTTACGAGAATAAAAGAACGATAGGAAGAATGAAAGTGACGATATCCTCGAGCTCGGACAACAAAAGACGAGCGAGAAGGATGAACGAGGACGATCTCAACCTTGAAGGTGAACGACGTCAACAGTTCCTCACACTTCGTCACGAGTGAGCATCGACACGAATCATGACATGGACGTCACTTATGGCTTCAGAATGTTCAATCTCAACCTAAAGACCTGAATATGGTAGACGTATTACGTCGACATACGTCTCGATTTACATTTTGGCACGATCGTGCAAATTTCCTGCACTGCGCAGTAAATTTGTTTTAGCTAGATCTCTTTCGTTAGGACTCCGATTTACGCATGGTTTTCATCTGCGTACTCCTAACGCACTGATCTTCATTTATTATGAAGAACAGAATCCCTAATTCTGTCTCCAGAATACGATAGAGTCTGTTGAACTCTAGTTTAAGTGTTTGGTATAATACAAGGATCTCGTAGCATATATATATTAAGATGTTATTGGTCTATATGTATACGTTTGGGTAAGACTAAGAAGGTAGGTTGTGTATGTGTTGTACCTTATGATGTTTCCTACCTTATAGATTGTTTAGTTCCAACCTAGTTACTCCCCGTTATGCTTAAGTTATCCTTTCTGCTTTGAGATGATGATAGTTGGCTTATGTTAGTTTTTCTTGATCGTGACAGATGGAGGGGATGAGATATATCGCTCGGAGGAGGATTGGACCACACCCGACCCCCGAGGAGGTGTTGAGTATATACCGCACCACTGGACGTGCTTGTTGGGGAGGATTTAAGCGAGTTTACGCGCATTACCTCCGCCTTTAGAGAGACGCCCGAGCTACGGTGCATCGACTATGATGGCATCGACGCCTCCTGCCTATACTCCTCGCACATGGGACGGTTATGCCCGAGAAATATCGGAGATTATATCTACCGGCGGTGGGCGAACCGACCGACGGAGATCGCCCGCATTTGTAAGTCATCCGACTTACGTCTACGAGATTTACTGGCAGCACCGGGGACCCTATCTCCTCCACGGAATACACTTGGCGTGACGAGTCGCTGTAATGGTTATACACGAAAGTCCCGAGGCAGGTCGATCCGGTGATACCTCTATACCGGATTGACGAGGTAGCTATACCGGTGGATGGCAAGACGCCCTAGAGCACTGGGGAGCCCGTGTTCCTCCATTACCGGTTGGACATCCAAGACGTCCGCCGCCACCCCTACCACCCATGGGAGTTCTCGTGCCGCCAAGAGAGCATTATCACCGACAACATGAAGCGAACGCGACGGACGCTTTCAACCCCATGCGTGACATACCCATGGTGGAAGACCACGGGAGCAGACCATCCGTGGACTACCCGCATGAACATGACCGACAACAAGACGACTCCGAGGAATGGGAAGATCCAGGGAGGACGAGCGATGGGAGAATGCATGATGCAGGCACCGAATGAAGCTTAGATAGATTTTTGTTATGTTTAAGCTTCCGTTGTTTTCCTTTTTCTATGTTTGGATCTGATGGTTCTAGAACTCGATTTTTTTTTGGGAGGCCGTGTGGGCCCGAAACCTTGCTGTTTTGTTTTTCTTGTGATTCTTGATGTTGAACATCTTGCTTTTGACAGACCTTGATTACCTATCTATATATTTGACCCAAGTGGGGCTTTTGCGACAAATTGTCTATGTTAAGGATGAGTTGTTTTATTTTGTTATCGTTTTGCGAAAAAGGCTATGGAGATCTTATTTATGTTAAGCTATGAAAGCGATAGGTGATTGACGATAATATGTTTTTATAACAGAATGCCTCCGAGAAGAAACCCGGAACGCGAACCCAGAGGTCGAGGAAGACCTAGAGGGAGGGGTAGAACCCCCGAGCAAGAGGAAGAGGATATTCCCCAACCACCACCACCTCAACCTGAACGAAGGATCGAGGAACTATTCCTGAGGCAAAACCCACCGATCTTTAACGGAAAGGAAGCTCAAGAAGTTCGAGCAATGGATTAGAACCATTGAACGGATTTTCAATTCTTAAGACGCACTGACCAGAACGGCTGTCATGCGTTGCTTCCACGGTGAATGGACCACCGACTTACGGTGGGAGGCGAAGAAGACCTTCTCGCCGAACAGCTTGAGGAGTTCTCATGGAGGACTTCAAGAGGAACTCGATGAGAAATACATCCCCAAAAGCTATAAGAGGAAAAGGAGCAGGAATGTTTCGCTAAAACAAGAAAGATTGTCTCATGATCGACTATGATCGCTTTCTGCGAGATGTCGAGATATGCACCGTAGCAATGTGGACACCGACTTGAAAATGTCCAGAAGTTTAGGTCGGGATGAGAATGGAGATACGGATGTCTCTTGCCGCCATGGAGACCTAATCTTACATCAAGCTCTTGCACGAGCTTTAGATATTGAGGCGACAATGTCCGAGGATAAGTCGGTGTCGGCTCGGACACATAATACTGGACAAAGGAAAGGAAAATGGAACCCAACCGCTGGAATAACAACCGCGGGAGCTATGGGGACGCAAGTCACAAGAGCCGTGGTGGAAACGCGCAGAAGTGGCAGAGCGGAAGAGAGCAGCTTATGCTCCACCGGCAAGGGGACCGCAGGGACAGTTGAGGGCACCTCAATGCCCTAGATGCCATAGAGCACACAAAGGAGTGTGCACAGAAAATATAGTGAGTTGTTACAAGTGCGGGGCCAAAGGGCATTACGCCAACAATTGCCCAGTGTCACGTTCGGATATAAGGCTGAACCAACCTAGCAATGCTCAGCCATTAAGGGCTATACACTTCAACCCCAGCCCCGCAATGGTTCATTTCAACCTCAAGAACTCCTGTGGCAACAACCCCAATAGTGGTGCGAAGAACCACAATGGCAACAACAAGAACAACAACCTCAGAACCGCAGTGGCGCCACCGCCTCAACAACAACAGAGGCGGTAACCACCGCGACAAAGCCAAAGAATAAAGAAGAATAAAGCGTGCAATAGCCGCAGAACCAACAAGGACCGGCGCCCGTCACCTCAAATGCTCAGTTAGAGCCTACGCCTTGCATAGGAGGTAGAACTAACAAAACCAGGAAAACGGCGGTATGGGAGTTCTCCTCAACCTACCGTTATAGTACCGCTTGATACGGAGCTTCGCATTCTTTATTGCAAAATCATGCGAGAAATCTTGGGCCTTAGGTCGAAAAGTCAAGCCGTGATATGAGAATCTCATCGCCTATAGGAGGGATTATGATCAGAACACACTTTTGCTCGAACCTAGAGTCGACATTAGATCACTTAAGGTTCGCTAACAATCTAAACATAATACCCATGGAGGATGTAGACTTAATCCTAGGAATGGATGGTTAGCTAAGAATCATTCCACGATTCTATGTAAGGAAAGGAAAATTTTGTTTCACTTTCTCGACAAGAAGCTACGATTTCCACCGGATCAAGCATGGGAAAAGAATCCCGATTGTATCAGCACTACAAGCGAGGAGGATGATGAACCAGAAAGGATGCCATGCATTCCTTGTTTACTTGAACGGAGAGGATAAACCCGAAGCACGGATAGAAGACATAGAAGTTGTCCAAGAATTTTCGGACGTGTTTCCCGAAAATCTACCAAGACTGCCTCCTGATAGACAACTAGAGTTTACCATCGACTTGGAGCCAGGATCAACCCCAGTGTCGAAGGCGCCCTATAGGATGGCCCCAAAAGAGTTGGAGGAACTGAAGATCCAGATTCAAGAATTGTTGGATCTAGGTTTCATTAGGCCGAGTGTTTCACCTTGGGGAGCGCCTGTTTTGTTTGTCAAGAAAAAGGATGGTTCTTTAAGGATGTGCATCGATTATAGAGAACTAAATAAGATGACACTAAAGAACAAATACCCTTTACCCAGAATTGATGACCTATTTGATCAATTGCGAGAGCAGTGTATTCTCAAGATTGATCTTAAGTCGATACCATCACTGAAAATACGCTCGAGGACGCACCTAAGATCGCATTCAAACCGACACGGCCACTATGAGTTCATAGTTATGCCATTCGGATTAACCAATGCACCAACCGTATTCATGGACCTTATGAATGCAGTATTTCATCCATTTTGGATAAATTTGTTTTGGTCTTCATAGATGATAATATCCTTATTTATTCAAAGAATGAAGAGGATCATAGAGAATATCTAAGAACGGTTTTGCAAACCTCGAGAGATGAAAGACTCTTTGCTAAGTTTAGCAAATGTGAGTTTTGGTTGAAAGAAGTTATGTTCCTGGACACATCGTGTCTGCAGAAGGTATAAAAGTAGATCCACCAAAGTAGAGGCGAGCAAGGTGGAAATCACCAAAGACTCAAGACGAGATTAGAAGTTTCCAGATTAGCTGGTTACTATAGGAGATTCATCGAAGGATTCACCAAAATTGCAAGGCCAATAACTTGACTACTCCTAAGGGAATCAAGTTCAATTGACCGATGAATGCGAGACGAGTTTCCAAATACTCAAGGAAAAATTGACAAGTGCACAGTTCTAGCGGTCCAGAAGCGGACAAAGGGTATGTAGTCTATACTGACGCATCTAAGACCGGACTGGTTGTGTTTTGATACAAGAAGGAAAAGTGATAGCTTATGCATCCCGACAACTCGGACCACGAACCGAACTACCCAACCCACGATTTGGAATTAGCGGTGGTTCATGCATCGAAAATTTGGAGACACCATCTCTACGGAGTGAGATGTGAGATCTTCACGGATCATAAAAGTTTGAAGTACTTCTTGAACAAAGAGATTTGAATATGAGACAAAGAAGATGGCTCGAGCTTGTAAAAGATTACGATTGTGGTATTAACTATCACCGGGTAAGGCGAATGTAGTAGCCGACGCTGAGTCGTAAGAGCCATACCAAGTTAGGATGTCTCTTTGTACAAGAGGAAAACTCGTTGAAGAGTTTGGAAGAATGAGGATTGAATCGGTTGAACCACCGAGACAATTGTGAGTCAGATTGCTACAATCACGCTAACATCCGATCTAAGAAAAGGATTGTCGAAAGACAAACGATGGAGGAAAAGTTAGAAAAGATCGACAAAGGGTAAGGTCCGTGATTTAAGAATTTCAAGAGGCGCCGACAACGCCTTATTGTTTGAAGGTAGGATATGCGCCCCGACGACGCAGAGCTTCAAAATGAAATTATGAGTGAGGCTCATGATACACCCTACGCCGCCCACCCAGCAAAGACTAAGATGTACCAAGACCTGAAGGAAAAGTTTTGGTGGGAAGGCATGAAACGAGACATAGCTTCTTTTGTGGAACGCTGTCTTGTTTGCCAACAAGTGAAGGCACTACACCAACGTCCATACGGAAAGTTGCAACGGTTAGAAATTCCCGAGTGGAAGTGGGACGATATAACCATGGATTTCGTTACAAGCTTACCCAAGTCGAGAAAAGGGAACACGACCATATGGGTAATTGTGGATAGCTTACAAAAGTGCTCATTTTCACCAATTCATAGCACTTATGGAGTCGATAAACTAGCCGGTAGACGTTAAGGAAATTATACGATTACATGGAGTGCCAAAATCTATTACCTCTGATCGAGACTCCAAGTTCACATCCAGATTCTGGATTAGCTTGCAGAGAGAATTGGGTACGAGGTTAAATTTCAAGATAGATTCCACCCACGCATCGATGGATAATGGAAAGGACGATCCAAACCTTAGAGGATATGTTAAGGACCGTAGTCTTGGACCGAGGTGCAAGTGGGAAGATATTTTACCTCTTATCGAGTTTGCTTACAACAACAGCTATCAAGCGACGATCGGCATGGCCCCACACGAAGCCTCAGATGGCAAGAAGTGTAGATCACCGCTTTATCGGGATGAAGTCGGTGAGAGAAAAGTCATAGGGCTCGATGCGTTGAACGAAATGATCGAGATCGTTCGGCGATTAGACCGAGGATAAAAGAGGCTCGTGATGACAGAATCTTACCGATACGCGTGAGATCCGAGCTACGATTTGAGGATGGGACAAAGTATTTTTAAGGTTTCTCCATCGAAAGGAATTGTCGTTTGGCTCGAAAGGAAAGCTTAGACCCGCTTTATAGACCTTATGAGATCCTAGAAAGGATAGGTCCAGAGCTTATAGGTTGGCTCTTCCGCCAAGCCTCAGGAAATGTTCATAATGTTTTCCACGCCTCGCAATTGCGAAAATACGCTCACGACCCAAAGCATGTGATTCATCAAGACGACGTGATCCTCGAGCCAGACATGAGCTATAAGGAAGAACCCGCGGCCATACTTGACCACAAAGTTCGGCAACACTGAGCAAGTCGATTCCGTTAGTCAAAGTGTTGTGGAGACACCACGGACGAAGAAGAGCCACGTGGGAGCTTGAAGAAGCGATGAGAGAAAAGTACCCCGATTTATTTTTCTAGAGGTATACAAATTTCGGGACGAAATTTTTCGTAAGGGGGGTGGAATGTAATATTCAAAAGAAACGAACATACGATTACGGTATATTAAACCCGTAATTAGGGTTTTTACCAGATATTTTTATCTGTATGACATCGAATTGTATTTCGATTCAAGATTATCTAATCTAATTCCTTTTATAATTCACTAAGGATTCTGAATTATGGAATTAAAATTTATGAAATAATACGACAGTATTATTTTAACGTGAAACGTGATCGAACGTCAAGATTTTATGAAATTTTCGAAAAAGGAAGCTTGGAATTGAATTCCATATTATTCTCAATATTAAGTGATATTTATTTATTTAGTAAGTAAGAACTTATCACACCATTTTGAGATGAGTCGATTTTGAACGCTTTGAGACGTTAACGCCAACGTCTGAGACGTTTTGAAAATGAGTTTAATGCTCGTGAAATTATTATAATTAATTTCCTATTATTATTTTATATAATTACAGTATTAATATATATTAAAATCGAATTTTGGCATTTAAAATTTGATTATTTTCGAAAGTAATTTTCGAAAACCCTAGTTTTCTAAACTATGGTTTTTCACATGAAATGATACCATTAAATTACCATATGGTAACTAAACTATATATTATGATATATATGGATATTATTAAGCATTAAAATCAAATTTGGACCATAGAACTCGATGGTTTCAATTTTTTTTAAATTTCGAAACCCTAAATTCGAAATTAGGGTTTTATGTGCTTGAAATGTGCTATTATTTTATCCTATGATATTATTTAATATCTAAATCATATATTATGATATATATGATCAAAAATTACATGAGTATCAGTAATAGGTATAATTTATAATTTAATCCTATTTTCCTAATTTATCTTCGGTAATTTCGATTATGTGTTATATGTTGGACTTAATTATTTTTATGACTTGTATTATATGTCTATGATCATGTATGATATATATAATGTATTATGGTACAAAAATTAAAATAAATTAGCCCCTTAAACACCCCCCATGCGTCGTCCATCATCACACAACAAGGCATGCACTCCCTTTTTAAATTGGCCAATGCATGAAGAGCTCATTTAACACTCTTCAATCATCACCTATACTACTCCCAAGGGCTACAGATTTTTGCCCATTTTTCTAGCTAAAAATCGAGAGAGAGAGAGAGAAGAGATGATAGGTGAGACTCTTCCACTTCAACACTCACTCTCATTATACACCCTCAATTCATTTTTGAACTCATTTCTCACTCACTACCTCTCCCATTTTCTGCCCAAAACCGAGAGCACCCTCTCTCATTTTTGAAAGTCCTCTTCTCTTCTCCTTCTCCATTTCTTCACCCAAGCTTTGGTACCATACATTCTTCTTGGACTCCATAGCTATTTCAAAGGTAGATGAGACACCAAAAGCTTCGATTCTTATCCTTCTTGGTTCGAAAATACCGAAACTGTTTTATATATATATATATGTATATGTGTTCGAAAATCTTGTGTATGTATATACATGTGTTTAATGTTCTTGAGCATGAGCTAGTGTTTATATTTTGTTCATGATGTTTTATTTACAAAAATATAAGCATATATGTTGAAATGAACATAGGTTATCATATATGACATGTTTTTAAGGATTTAACATGTATAGGTAATTTTCGAACCATAGTGTACATGTTAATATTATTTTCGAAAATGTGTAAAAATATTTTATGATGACCGAATGTTCTTAGTATGTTTTTAGCATGGATTATTGTTATATAATGTGGTTAGAACACATAGGAATTTATTTAGAAATTTTTGAAAACCTTAGGTTATTTTTATGATATTACCGTGAGATATATATGCATGTACATTGGTGTATAATTTTATTTCAAGCATGTATTGACTTTTTAATGCATTAGAACCTTGATTACATGTTCTATGATTTATTTAGAATTTTGAAACCATATGCTTGATTTTTGGATTAATACCGTGAGCTTATAAGATGTATAAGTTGGTGTATGATTTTATTTTAATCATGCAATGGTGTATTAATACTTTAGTATATTGTTTATATGTTGTATGAATTTGTTGGAATTTTGGAAATCAAATGCTAATTTAAATCAAATAAACCGTGAGCTTCAAGCTCTTGAAGGTGATGATTTAATTAGTTTTGATAAATATTATGATGTTATATTAGTATACTATAGTATATAATCATAGTATATAATTGTTGAATTTTTTGAAAACCAAAACCATAAATAATCAAAAAGCCGAGAGCATTGAGCTCCATATGGTGATGATTCCAAATGGTTTTGGTTGATGTTATGATGTTACAATGATATAATATAATGTTTAATCATGTCATGAATTATTGGAAATTTTTAGAAATTATTTGATAATTATTGGGTAATTATCTTGAAATTACCGTGAATATTACTATATATTGTTGAATGAATGGTTATGATGAACTATAGGTTATATTTGTGACATATATTGATGTTGGGATATTATACTATGTGTATATCAATTTTGGGAATTTTTGGATAATTATTCCATATTATATGGAATTACCGAATTATATATATGTAGATATATTAATAAATGGCAAACAATATCATATGGATTTTATAAATTCATATTCTGGACCATAGTGTATAATAATACACTATATTAATTTAGAAAAAATTTCAAAAGTCATTTAGTATTTTTAAATTAATTATCGAGATTTTCGATAATTAATAAGGATTTTAAATCCTTTTTAATTCAGTTTATTAATAAAATATATGTCTAATTAATATTCTTGACATAATTGAATTTTATAAAATTTTATAAACATAGATTACTATGTTTGAGACAAACAATTATTCAATAACGTTTTTAAATCAAAAAAAAAATACGTTTTATATATTAAAAGGATTAATAATTGCAAAAATTATTTATAAGTCCTTGATTTACGTGATAAATCGAGAAATAGGACTTTACGATTTCAAATCGATCAAATTCGATTTATAAAACGAAATAGTAAGAAATTACTATTCGAAAGTCAAAATTTTGACTTTATCGACTAGTGTTAACCGTTGACTTTTTAAGTCAAACGCACGATTATACGATTGATAAATACGCCAAGACGCTGCGAAGATATACTAATTGAGTATGACACCTCATTAGTAAGAAAAGGTTTCACAAATGAAACCATATATCGAAAAAACATACTTATATCGTTGAACGATCTCTGGAACCAGAACAATTCGATTATATACGATTGGAAACGATCAATTCATCGAGGAATTCAGTTTACATCGAAATAAGATATCAAGTTTATCTTAGCTTTTGAAAGTCTCGAGAGACTTGAGCGACGACTAAAGCCTCGCCAGAAGCGTGTGGACGCAAACGCGCAACCGGATACCGACGATTGAACAAACCTAGGACTCGATTACAACGAACCATAGTCCGGTGGGCTTTCTTTTCAAACAACGATGACCTTGCTACTCTTTAAAATGAGTTCATTTACGACATTATTCCAACTGCTTATCAACTGTTTACAATATTACCGCCAAAAATATTACATTTTGTGTACGGATCCTATCCGTTATGCCGGGTAGGCGTGTGGCGATGGTTGGAACTATATTGTGACGAAGTTATGTCATTTGGGTCGCACCCAACCTTTTTAATGTCGGGTCTGTCTTGGGATGATAAATGCCCGCTAGGATTGGCATGAAGGTTGGAACTATCGCTATGTTAACATATGATTGTGAGAGCGACCGCAGGTCAGACGGATTACGGCGGTCACGGCGTCAGATGGGAGGCCTCCTCTCGACGCTTAATTTTTATCTTGTTATGAATTGTTACTATGAGATACGGACCATACACACCAAGAAAATGCTCGCCGAGCTATGTTTATGAACTCGAATGTTTTGGTAAGACAAGGCATTTCAACTAAAACCCTCGTGACTTACTCCGATATTGGGCAGTAATCTTATATCAAATGTTTTCGGCGTGAGTCCACCGAGTGCAATTTCTTGTACTTAGCCCCGCATGTTTGTTTTAAACGCGCAGTTGAGCTCACGATGGTGATGGGAATGTGTTGAGGAGTCCGGTGTCCTCGACCAATTTATCTAGAATTTATGATTTATACCTTGAATGCATATCGTCATATATGTATTCACACACTTTCACCGCTACACTCGAACTCATTTATTTATGCTTTATCATATGAACTATTGAGGTCCATCGAACTCATCATAAGTCTTTGAGTCCGATGGCCTAACCCTTTTTAATCATTATGACATCATCTTATGTTATGATCAATCATACTAGATTATTTCTTGTTTATCATGTTCGAGCATGCTAAGTTTATTGTCATTATGCATCTTTATCCTAGCCGTAATTCCTAAAATACTACTCCTAGTATTAGTCGTCCTCCAACCGGTCGTCCGGAGCGGGTCGTGACATCTTTTCATCTATCCCAAAGAAACAAGTGGGTTCTTTCCTGTGGTCAAATGCTATCTCCCTTTTTCACAATGAATCTTAGCAAAAATTTTAGTCAACCAATCCATCCTCAGATCAAGTCTACATCCTCATCGGCAATAAACGCAACGATTCGACTTTTAGCTTTAGGATCCTAACTCAAATTCTAAGTTAGACATACTGATTAACTAAAGTCGACCCACCTAAAGGGGTAGACACATTAAAATTCGATTCACTTGTTTTATGGGAAGCTCAAAGCGATTACTCATGTAGATGAAATAAATGAATGCGAGGCTCGAGATCAAAAGAATAAGGATAGGTACGCCATTCGGACGTCCCATACCGTTAAATTTGGAGCTCTCTTCAGTCGCTCGATAGATAGCATAAGCTCGAGTAACCGCACTGAAAGGGTTGAGGTTGAATCAATTGGGGTGTTATCCCGAATCGATGTTACGGAAGGTTGCGGTACCGCAATGGGGTTGGAAAGAATGTCCAGCAATTGCTTTCAAAGGTTGAGTGGATTTTGAAGAAGTCTTTCTTTCACTATTTCCCGGCACTTTGGTACGATTCGGACAATTAAAAGAGTAATGGCCGAATTGTCTGCAGGTGTAACAATTATTGTTTCCCAAACGGCATATCCCTGAATGGGCTTTCCCATATTGAGAAAATAGCAGTACTCTAAGTTGGCCGCGAGGAGTTTGGGGAAATCCTTGGAATGGTGGTCGAAATGACCCTTTCGACGATTGACCAGGCCTCTGGAAAGACCTCTTTGCTGCAACACTCTTGTCTTCCCACTTTCTTTTTCCTCCAGACTTTGAGAAAGATTGAGTCTGAGTTGAGGCAGGTGGCTCGAACTTTTCAGCTTGCAATTCCATTTCCATATCTAACGCTCGATTTAGTGTTTCTGCATACGTCAGAGGAGGTTGCGCAACTAATACAACCCGGATCTCTTGTCGGAGTCCTGAACGAAATAGCTTAGCCATTTTCTCATCTAATTCCACTTTGTACGGGCGATACCATGCTAAAGCACAAAATTTCTATCATATTCCGCTACTGTCTTAGAACCCTACTTTAAGTTCATGAATTCGATCTCCTTCGCTTCCGGTAGTCATGGGAATAAACTTCACATACAGCTCTTCTTTAAATCTTTCCCATGTTAAACTTTCTAACCGAGTCAGAAAGAATGTTTTTCATGATTCCCACCAATAATCACCGGTCATTTCGTAAGAAACCCTACACACATAAGACACTCTCGATCCGTGCATTCTAAAAAATCAAAATCTTTTCACGGATCGACCCACTCTTCGCTTTGGCGGGATCGCCAAATTTGAAAGTGGGTGGATTCTTTTTAAGAAATAATTCAGAAATTTTTCTTGCAGGTCTAGGAGGTAAAGGGGCATGCTCAGTTGGTGGAGTTGTAGTACTTTGTTGAGCTTCTACTGAAGTTGGTTCACTTCTTCTTCTTCTTGGAGGCATTCTATAATTTAAGAAAATAGGAAATTTTCACAATATTTAATAGGATATCAATACAGAAAGGGAATAACATATTCACAAATAGGGTTATAATCAAATGGTTAAGCATAAAAGTAATTGAATCAAGAATGAATAACAGTTCATTAGAATTCACACCCCTTTTATCATATGGAAAAATGTTCCTTCTTGAGGATACAAAGCAAAAACAAAATTGTCTTCAAGCAATGTCTGGGGCCGACTTTCCTGCTTTACTACCTACACGCTACTTTTATATCATCATTTAGTCACCCTTAATACCCTTCAGGGTTCTCTGGATCTGACTCTTCTAAAACTACTGGGATATCTGAGGTGAGGTGTGCTAGCTCTCCAGAAGTGCTGCCTGCCATCCCTGGTACACAAAAGTCATTTCTCGGGTGGATAAAGGCTGAAGGGTAGAGGTGCCTACTAAGTACTGACTCTCTATTTCTGAAGTATCGGAAACAGATAGGAAAGTTGTTACCATTTCTGAAATAGAAAAAAAAATTCAAATGGAAAAAAGAGTTCTTATACAAGGATTGATCATACAGATCCATATCCAAATAAGTCAATCAGGATTCTATACAATCAATAGATAATCCCGAAAGTAATCAGGACCATCAACTGGATCTGTATCTGCATTTTCAACTCCAGTTCAACACTTTCAGGTTCATTTAGGGATCTCAAGAAATTAAAATATCAATTAATTTCTGATGAATGTCAACACAAACTGGGTTGAAGGAATAAATTAATTAGCAGGAGGAGTATTATATATATGAAACTGTTCCCGTACTAGACTTATGAAATCCTCCAAATCCGGATGAACAAGGTCTAAGGCAACCTCCAAGGCCCATCCACACCATCCGAGAGGCAAGGCCTGCACTATCTGGAGCACCCTATCTAAATCTGCTACACCGTACCTTCTAACTGCCTTCATTTTCCCATGAAACACTTTTAACACGAATCTATATCCTGACTAGCGGTCTTAAATTTATAAACATCATCCGTTTTTCCTATTCGTGAAGGTCTAACAGAAGTGGACTTCTTTGGAGTTATTCAAGTTCTCGTCATCCTCTTATAAAATTTATAACTCGGAAAAAGAACAGAAGCAAACATATACACTTAGCCATCCCCATGATATTCCATCTTAACATTTCTTTTATCACTTCTATTATGTCTTTCAAAATATCGAAATTTCATACCTGGCTAAGCTGGAGAGGCAGAATTGGATCACTGAGCATTACAACATTCTTCAACTTCTATGACTTTTATGACTCAAGGCTTTTCAAATAGAGACTGGGCTAAATAAACCAACAGGCACAGAGCCAAACACTGCTCTGATACCATTCTGTCACGACCCACCTACTTAATTAACTAATTAATCAAGTAATCACTATTAATTACCTAATTAATTATCCAATTAAATAGACAAGCTGTGACTATGGGTGATTTGAATCATAATTTCTCAATAGGGATACTTAAATTATGGGTTATCAAAATTTTATAAAAATTTCGCCTGAGTTTTGTTTGTAAATAGGATAGCCCAAGTATCAACAAACAATAATAAATCAACAGAAACAATTCCCAGCCTCCAACAAGATCATCAACAACAAACATCAAATCTATATACATCGAAGTATATCAAATTCAAGGACATTCCAGTACGATGGTATCACATCAAGATCAACAAAATTCAGAGGATACACAATAGATAGGGTGGTCGAGAATTGTGTACGAAGACACAACCCTGTGGCATGACAAAATATCTATATACATGATCAAAATCCTAGCTCGGTGTCCTTCTCGCCGCTATCTCCACGCATAACCTCGTGATATAGGAAAACATATGCAGGCATGAGCATAGAAAAGTACTCGGTGGCACCGCCATAAAACATAATTGACTACACTTATATTTCTAACACGCGGTTATAGTGAAATAACTCAGGTTAGCTTTTCATATATAAAACATTTCATGATGCATGCTTCTTATCATTCTATCTCATGTTATGCCGGTAATCTTTTTCGTGTCGGTCCCGTAGCTCCCCGCTCACCGGATACCATATCTACGCTTTTCTAAGCACCGAGAGGAGAGCTTCCCTCTCAATACCATGATCGGTCCCAAGGCCCCCGATCATCCTCAGGTACACACGACTGCACGGGAGCTTATCCAAAGACAAGCCCGACGTCGCCTATGATCTCATAGATAGCATAATGCATATGCTAAAATAGCAAGTCAACTTATTCTCAAACATGCACTTTCATTCAAAAATAAGCAATTCATCGAGCGCCTTTAAAAGATAGTTAAGAGTTGCCCACCGGATAGTAGTCACCTTTACTCAACTTTTTCAAATTGTTCGTCCTTCAAGTCCTTCCTTGCCCCACTTAGTCCTTGTATAATAAAACAATCATATCTTTAATATCCTTTTTCCATTTAAATCTTTTATTTCTAAAATACTTTAACATATCAATTTTTATTCTTAATTTCAAGGGAAGGACCCTAGGCTCATATTCGGCTTTTGGAGCTTTTAACATATCATTTATGACAGCTATTTCTCAACTTAATCATCCTTATTTCACTTTCAACTTAATAAGTTATTAGGAATTTCCTATTTCATCTATATGATATTCATTTCATTCCAAACCTTCCAAATCATCTCCATATATCTAAAAATAAATTCAAGGATTCAAATTAGATCTAATCTTAACCATTAACATCACCTTTCTATAATCCCCTTCAACTAATATTAATCAAATAATTCATATTCTATGATTTAATAAGCAAATCAATTCCAACCAAATTATCCCTACACATTATTTTCATCAAGGATCCCCAAATCAATTATCAAACTTAGGCCTAGATCATCTCATCATATCTTTCTTATTTTTGTCATAACTTATATTTCCAAACTATGATCAAACAAATTCCAAAAATTCTCATAAATTAATTCTAGACATTATATTTACTCTAAATCTCAAAAATAATATCAAATAGACCAAATAAAATTAAGAACATCAAGTTCTTACTTTCCTTTTTCGAAAATTTGAAGTATTTGTATACACTTGATTTAAATTCTTATAGACTCATATTATGCATCATTTTTACTCTAAATCTAAATAATGATCCCAAATTGATCAAATAAGATCAAGAACATCAAGTTCCTTCAAACCCTTTTTTCTTTCAATTTTCGGTTTTTACATATACATATGTATTAAATTCCTACAAATTCATACTATACATTATTTATACTCTAGATCCCAAATATCATATCAAATGGATCAAATAAAATCAAAAACATTAAGTTCCTTCAACCTCTCATTTTTGAAAATTTCATAAGTTAATATACATGATTTAATTTTTCATTTCTTTGATTATATGATGCTTATGATCATTCATTACCATATTTCCATGCTCAATTTAAGCTCATATCATCATATAATCAATATATAAAATTTAGGGTTCATCAAATTTTATTTCAACTAATTATCAAAATCTAAACCATAAATATTGCTATTTATGCACATTAAACATAGAATACGCATTAAACAATGCAAAAATTAAATAAATTCATCTCATATATACTTCCATAATTTTCAAAAATCAAATAGGCATAAGAATGAATTTTCTCAAATTTAAACCGTAAAGCTTAAGTATATCGCAGATTTACCTCGGTTTTATGCGATTATACTAAAATTCTACTATGAATTCGAGCAAAATATGAGAAAGGAAATAAAAAATATGAAGGTAAAGGGAAGGGGAAGCTCACGGCTATGGGGGGAGAATGAAGAGAAAAATGGAGCTTTATAATTAATGTAGAATGTTCTAGATTCATTTTGGTATTTTTAATATTATTTATTTAATTACCTTTAATTTCCATTCTATTTTAATATTAACATAATAGAATTCATTTCAAATTTGACATCTCATAATTTTCTCTTATTATAAAGATTCATAATAAATTATTTCATTACTATAATACAATCTTTAAAAATATCAATTTAACCCTTTTTCTAAACAATTATTCAAACAATTATTTAATTTCTTTCTAAATTCTCAAGATCATTTCCAATATTTTTCTCACCCCAAAATATTATTAAATAAAATTATTAAGGCCTTCGTTTCATTTAAATATCATTTCATTGATATTTCTAATTAAATCGAACATAAATAATAATTTAAATCCTATTTTAAAATAATTATTTTCATGTAACTAAATTTCCATTCAAAACTTAATTACTCATTCACATATTCACTATTTTATTCCCACATCCATTTCGGACTAAATCCGAAATTTTCGAATTTCTCTTTCTTCGATTTAAATTAATCGAATTTCTATTCTTTTTAATTCATTGCACATTCCTTTTTCATTAGGGATGGAAAGCCCATAAGCCTCTAATCATCTCTTAATTAAGTTCTAATTTAGGTCATTAGACTCTAATTAGGATCATTAAATTTTTGGGTCACTACATATTCTCTGTGTTTATTATCGTTAATTGTTTCGTCTCTACTAGGTAGTCGCGAATATTTAGTAGTTCGGAATTAATTAGTAGCCAATTGAATTGGCCATCCGTAATTATGGTTTAGATTTGATTAGTGGTAAAGTGATTCATCGAGTCAAGAGTTTAATAGCCTTAATTCGATAATCCTGCGCCGTAGTTTATCGGTTTGAATCGGGTTTCTAGTTCTTAAAGTCGCTTACCATTAAATTTATAGAGTGTCTCTTACGGTTGTCATTGATTAGAGAAGTAGTTAGTGAAGCGCCTTCCTAATTACCGATAAATTAAGGAGAGATAAGATTACGTCGAAGCGCCTTGGTGATCATAATCGGTTTGTTTGCATGATTTGAAGTTATATTTGCATCGAGGATCTGATTTGTCTAAGCTAGAGTGGAATTAATTGAAACCGGATACCTTCATCAAATTTGTTACGCATAAACATCCGATACCTTTCTTATTTGTTATTTTCGATTTTATAGTTTAGTCACTTGCCACAACTTATTTTACATGTGGAAAATTGGAAAAAATTTCGCCAATCCTTTGGGAGACAATTTTGCTTACCGAGTGTCAGATTTATTTTTGGTGAAAACGACACATCAAATTTTGGCTCCGTTGCCGGGGATTGGTTTTAAGCAGTAATTAATTGATTTTCTATCTGTTTTTTATTTTTATTTTTATTTTTTCTGGTTTATGCCTCGTTCTTCTCGTACATGAGAATTAGTCTTTGATCCAGAAATTGAGAAAACTGCGCGCAAATTAACAAAGGTAGCTAAGGAAAGAAAGAAAGCTACTACAATCATCGTGGAGATACAAAATGGTGAAGGGAATGGAGGAGCAAATCTGCAGCCGTTGATTAAAGAGTTGGGTCGTTGTAGGAGTAGCCACCCTCTGTGCATTGTTCTGCCTACAATCAACCAAAACTTCGAGATCCAACCTGGTTTTATTCAAGTTCTCCCAAATTTGGAGATATGCTTGGAGAGAGTGCATATAAATATCTTGCTGAATTTGATTTAGTGTGCTCTACTTTACGCCCACAAGGATTTACCGATGATAATTTGAGATTGCTAACATTTTCTCATATTTTGCAGGGCAGGGCTAGAGATTGGCTATTTGATCTCCCCCCTGGTTCAGTTCGAACATGGAGCCAGTTGGAAGAATACTTCTTACGTGAATTCTTTCCAGAATCAAGATCTGTAAATTTACGAATGGCTATTAGTAGCATTAAACAAAAGAATGGAGAGAGTTTGGCAAATTATTGGGAACGATTCCAACAATTGTGTCGCAAGTGTCCTAACCACGGATTTTCTTATTATCAATTGCTCACTAACTATTTTTATCGTGGTATGTCTTCTTTTGATAGGAAAATTATCGATGTCGCTCATGTGGATCATTAACAAATAAGACGCTGACGATGCCAAGCACTCATCATCGACATGGTCTCGAATGGCCAACAATATGAAGACGAGGATGATGATAGATACAGACATGTAAAAGCAATGGAGAGATCAGAGAGTTCGAATGTGCACGACAAGATTGATGCTCTAACATCCTTAGTTCGAGAGCTCAAAGTAGACAAACGCAAAAATTCAATGTGGTATATGTTCAAAAATTGTCATTATACTTATGCATGTCCTACTTTGGTAGATCCTCAACCCAACAAGCATGCTATTGTTCGAGTGATATAATATGATGCACAAAGAGAGGAAATGATCCATTTTCAAACACATATAATCCGGATGGAGGAATCATCCCAATTTTAGTCGAGTCAAGAGGATAAGGAGTTTATACTCGAGGCAGCCGCGGGGGTGGGCAGGTGTCCATACTCGTGGTCGACCCAAGCCTAAATGAAATTGTGAAGAGTTTCAAGAAGTCAACAAGCTTTCCAAAGAAAGACACGAGCTGGCTGAGCAAGATGGGCACACGATCACACAGCTAGCCACCAAATGAACAAGTTGCATTTCTCAAGGCAAACTTCCATCAGAAACCGAGATTAATCCAAGGGAAGTGTTTGTGCAGACACGCTACAGAGCGATAAAGAGCTAGTCGAGCACAACCTCAAGAAGGATGCAAAAGATGAAGTCGGACATGGAGGAATGAAGGAAGATGAAACCACTCAGAAACACAAAAATCTAAAACTCATTTGTCTTCCAAGGTAAGTGTCGATTCCAATATTTTAAATCATAAAACACTAATCGATGCACCTTTTCCTTCTAGGTTGATCCGCAACAAGAAAGACGATGATGAAAAAGAGATCCTAGAGGTATTCAAGAAGGTAGAAATCAGCATACTATTGATCGATGCTATCAATCAAGTTCCCAGGTATGCAAAATTTTTGTAAGAATTATGTGTTAAAAAGATGAGACATGGGAAAGATGCAAGGATCTAAGTAGGGGAGAATGTCTCTGCTATTATTCGAAAGAAATTACCACAAAAATGTCGGGATCCTGGTATGTTTACTATCCCCTGCATTATTGGTAATAAGCAAGTTGAGAGTGTCGTGCTAGATTTAGGAGCATCCATAAATGTCATGCCATATTCTGTTTATAAGGAGTTGCATTTAGGATCATTGAAAGAAACTCACGTAATCATTCAGTTAGCTCATAGGTCTAATGCATATCCTTTAGGTGTAGTTGATAATGTTCTTGTTAAAGTAAATGATTTGATCTTTCCCGTTGATTTCTATATTATTGACATGGATGATTCTTCTTCTACTCATAAGTCTTTGATTTTATTAGAAAGACCATTCATGAAAACATCAAAGGCAATAATTAATGTTGATAAAGGCATGCTTAGCTTCGAATTTGATGGAGAATTGTCACATTTAATATTTTCAATCTACGAAGATGTTGAGGATCCCTAATCTATATTCATGATTGATATTGTTAATCCTTGACTAAGATTTTATTGAGAATAGTTCCAGGAAGATAAGTTCGAGCATGGTCTTTTTAGCCATATGATAGATAAGAATGCATCATTAGGAAGTGATCAACATCTTTCGAGCAGTATGCCCATACTGACCGAGACGGAGAAAATTTTGTCATCTTTTGTGAGAGACCCAAAGCTGGAATTAAACAATCTCTCACAGTATTTGAAGTATGCAATTTTAGAAGAGGATGACACACTGGCCGTTGTTGTCAATAAGGACCTCAATGTTGTTGAACATTTAAGCAGATTGCAGAAGGAGCCAAGCGGCATGCCCATACCGCACGATCCTCCAGATGGGCAGCAATTTACAATTGAAGAGATGAAGATAGTCGAGTTTCAAGAAATGAACTTGGCTACTTCCGTCGTCAACTCCTGATCGTACCTCCATGTTGTCCAGCCTTGGACCTTTAACAAGGGTGCCACTTGGGAGGCAACCCAAGATTATTTATTTATTTATTTATTCTTTTACCTTCTTTTTAGTTTCTTTTTATTTTAATTCTTTTTTCTTCATGTTTGGAAGCTCTGCTCTACATGGCATGAATACTCCAACAGCCCGTCATTCCACCCAAGTGAACTACCACAAGAGCCACGCACCGAGGCCCCTCACAACCTGCATTCATCGCCTGTTGTCTGCCTCGCCCCCTACTTGATTTGTTCAGGGAAGTTTCTATTCTTATTTTCTTTTCTGTTTTGTTGTCCTTTTATGTTTTTTTTATCTGTTGGTCTCTCTTTCACACAATGAGGACATTGTGTTGTCTAAGTGTGCGGGGAAAGTTGGTTGTTTTATGTTCGTAGTTTCTTTGTTCTTAAAAGAAAAAGAAAAAAAAGTTTTTTATCTTGTTTTGCTTTGAGTTATTGGCAACTTCAAGATGGATGAATTGAATATGAGAGATTAGGATATTGTCTTGGTTTAAATGGTTGTTTTCTTTTGACGATGAATTATGTAAAAATATCAGTATGTATTCATGGAAGATGAATAAGTGCAAGATTGATCAAAAAAAATTAGCTTACTTATATTATGAGATTTGAGCCTATGAGCAAAAACTTGAAAATGCTCCTTGTTTCTTTAAGAGTGTTGTGTCTGACTTGATTGCTTGATGTCTAGTTTGCCTTGTTACCATAGTTGAAACTGCATATGAAAGTCGTGCATTAAAGTGATCTAGGCAGTTTTTTGATCATTATCCCTATATATTTGGCCTGATTATATACTTCTTACCCTAAATTTTCAGTAGTTAGTCTTCTTGTGCCTTAATCATTTTCTTGATCATTAAAAGCTACTAATTATGATCTATAGCCTATCTTAGCCTTCTTTTGACCCATCAAAAATATGTAAGTTTGTGCAAATTTGATATGAGCAGTGATTTCATATTTGGTGATTGAATTGGTTTGAAAATATTGGAGAGTGGCTAAAAAGAAATAGTTGGAGAATATAGTTGAAGTTCTTTTCAAACAAACAAAGAAAAAAATAAGAAAATCGTGCAGTACGCCCATACTGCATCGATTCACAAAAAAAAAGAAGAGAAAATAGAAAGAGGAATGAAACAGTTGCCGTTAATGGAGTTAGTCTACATGTTATTATATTTTATGAAGAGCATAGACTGATAGATATGATGGATGATGTGTTGGGATCTGTTTTATGAAATAAAGAATTGAGGAATATAAACTTGCATATTTTTGGTCTTATAAGCCTATTTTTATCCCTTTCTTTATCCTACCTATGCACCCAAACTCCATTACAACCCTTCGAAAGACCTAGTGATTGTGCATGAGTTCATTTGTAGAGGATACAGTGATATATGGGCAAACTTTTGATTGAAAGCATCAAGTCATGATTTAATGAGTGAAATCTGCCTATTTTCCTTCTTTGAGAGTCTTGGAGTGAACTTGGTGAGGTTTGGATTGATATTGCATGATTTTGACTTGAATGAAAGGTGTTTACATAGTTTTGAATCAAAAGAAGGCTTGGAGGATTGCAGAGGATTGTATTCTAATCCTGACTATGATCTTTGTCCGTTAAATCATTACCAATTTCTGTTTTGAGTCTGTTCTTTTTCTCTCGTTTCAGTTTTTGTTTTATTTTCCTTTTTTTATGCTCGAGGATGAGCATAAAGTGTGGGGGAATTTGATTGAGCATATTTTGGCTACATATTTTGGATTTTTAGTGGCATGTTTTGGATTGAAATAGAGGTTTCATGGTGCACTTTTTAATGATTTATGTTTTATGGTATTTTGTAGGGATAGTAAGCAAATTGAAGTTCTTGGCATTAGTTTGGATGAAGTTTTGAAGCATGAAAGAACTAAAGTAAAGTTGTTGTCTGAAAGTCGTGCAGTATGTCCATACTGCATTGTTTCGTTGGGACTAGACGATAATGACGTGGATTAAATGGATTTTTGAAGGCTTTTTGTGATATCAAACAAAGTTTAATTATGTAATAGGCCTCAAATATTGATTTGGGATTCTTTTATTATTATTTTGAATTATCTTATAGTTTCTTTATTATATTAGAATAGGTTTTCATTTTAATAGTAGATTAGATTAGATTTGATATGAAATAGGATTAACTTTTCTAATATTTAAGGGGGTCTTTTTTATCCTCTTTCAACTTTTCTAATATTGAAGGGGGTCTTTTTTATCCTCTTTCACGTGAAGAATACAGAAGAGAATTCAGCTTGGAATTCAATTGAAAAGTTTTGCTTTTATTCATATATTTATTTTCTTTTTCGTTCATAGCTTTCTATGATTTTTAGCTTGAATTCATTTATGAGTTCTAGCTAATCTCTTTCATTCTGGCAAAGATTAAGGAAGCTCTAGCGCGATACGTCCCGTGAGATCTAATCGGTTTTATCCTTTAATTTTATACACGCGTCTGTTATTCTCTGTGTTTATTATCGTTAATTGTTTCGTCTCTGCTAGGTAGTCGTGAAAATTTAGTAGTTCGAAATTAATTAGTAGCCAATTGAATCGTCCATTCGTAATTGTGGTTTAGATTTTTTTTTTGGTCAATTACAGAAATTTTAAAGGCACACACGGTGGACTCGAACCGAGACCTTTGGCCTGGCATTAACCACTCTACCACTAGGCCAACACACACACACAATTGTGGTTTAGATTTGATTAGTGGTAAAGTAATTCATCAGAGTTAAGAGTTTAACAGTCTTAATTCGATAATCCTGCGTCAGAGTTTATCGGTTTTAAATCGGGTTTCTAGTTCTTAAAGCTATCGGCTCATTAAATCTATAGAGTGACTCTTACGGTTGTCATCGATTAGAATAATAGTTAGTGAAGCGTCATCCTAATTATCGATAAATTAAGGAGATAAGATTGCATCGAGCGCCTTCGATAATCATATCCGGTTTGTTTGCATGAATCAAGTTATATTTGCATCGAGGATCGATTTGTCTAAGCTAGAGTGGAATTAATTGAACCGGATACCTTCAAATTTGTTACAAACAAACATCCGGATACCTTTCTTATTTGTTATTTTCGATTTTATAGTTTAGTCACTGCCACAACTTATTTTACTGTGGAAAATTGGAAAATTTCGCCAATCCTTTGGGAGACGATTTTGTATTATCGCTTTCGTGCGGTTTGGGCATACCGATCGAGTGTCCGATTCGCCATCGTTATCTCAGGCGGTGTGGACACACTAACTGAGTGTCAGATTTATTTTTGGTGAAAACGACACATCAGGTGCATTCATCTTTGCTCTTCGGGGACTCCTTTATCGAAAGCTTGAAGTGACTGCCCAACGGGACACTCACAAGCTTCGATTCAATCATGTTGAATCTTTTCAGGACCTTCTAAATGTAACTCGCCTATGAAAGTTATACATTTCCCGCCATCTTATCGCGCTCGATTCTCATACCCAAAATCTGCTTTGCCTCTCCAAGATCCTTTATGGAGAATCATTCGGAAAATTGCTTCTTCAACTTATCCACCTCATTTATGTCAGCTTCCGCGATCAACATATCATCAACATATAAAAGAAAGATAATATAGCCCTTTTGTCGAACCTCTTGTAATAGCAGCAATGGTCAGCATGACATCATTGATAACCAATTTCCATCATGAAACTATCGAACTTCATGTACCACTGCTTCAGAGCTTGTTTCAAGCCATATAAACTCTTCTTCAACTTGCAAACAAGTCCTTCCTTCCCTTTTACTACAAACCCCTCAGGTTGTGTCATGTATAATTTCTTCTTCAAGTCACCATGAAGGAATGTTGTTTTCACATCCATCTGATGTAGCAGCAAGTTTTTTGTAGCAACCATACTAAACACCATTCGAATAGTGGTCAGTTTCACAACAAGAGTAAAAACATCAAGATAATCAATACCGTATCGTGCGCTCAAACCTTCGACAACCAACCGAGCCTTGTAGCCGCTCGCTACCATTAGCTTCAATCTTGATTCGTAGACCCACTTGCGGCAAAGGGGCCTTTCGCTTTAGGGAGCTTAACGAGTTCTCAAGTACCATTTAGCAGAATAGATATCAAATCATCATTCATAGCAACTCTCTATTTTTCTCTATCACTATCCTGCTCTGCTTCTACATAGCACTCAGGTTCCCTACCATCAGTAAGTAACAAATAATAGTTAGAGGATGAATATCTATTAGGTGCACGTCGCTCTCTAGCTGGTCTTTGCAAAGGATTGTTCGGTGGTGGAGTCATTGGTTCTTCGTCAAGAAGATCTACTTCATTCTGACTCTCCTTGCTCTCACTCGAGTTTAAGATGTCTAACTTGACCTCTTGGGATTCGAAATTGCCAGAATTCGATGCATCCAATATGTCCTTGTACATAACCTGTTCATTGAAAACCACATCTCTACTACGTATAATTTTTCGGTTATGCTTATCCTAAAGCCTATAACTGAACTCATCACCTCCATAACTAATGAACGTACACTTAATAGAATTGACATCTAAATTACTTCTTTCAGCATAATTAACATGAGCATAAGCAACAAAACTAAAGATTTGTAGGTAAGATAGATTTACTAATTTTCTTGTCCATTCCTCTTCGGGTATTCGATTTTCCAACTGAACTAATGGACCTCTATTGATCAGGAATAAAGTTGTATTGACTGCATCTGCCCAAAATGTCTTAGGCAACCCACTCTTCAGTCTCATGCACCTTGCTCGCTTATTCAATGTTCTGTTCATGCGTTTTGCCACTCCTTTCTACTGGGGAGTTCCTCTCACGGTCTTCTCCATGTGAATCCTATTCTAAGCACAATACTCTTTAAACTCACAGAGTTCATACTATCTTCCATTGGCAAATCGAAGACACTTCAGTTTCAGCCATGTTTTATTTTCTATAAGAGTTTTCCACTTCTTGAAAGTATTAAAAGCGTCAGATTTATTCTTCAAAAAATAAATCCATACCTTTCGAGTGGAATCATCGATAAAGGTTATGTAGTACTGTGAACCACCAAGGGACTTTACAAGGACTGGTCCCTATAGATCACTATGGACCAACTCCAATTTCTGCTTTTTCAAAGGTCGGCCATTTGTCGAGAAACTCACTCTTATTTGTTTCCTGAAAACATAGTCCTCGCACAGGCCAACTTCAACAGTTTTCAGACCTGGCAACCTACCATTCGAACTTATTTCTTTCATCCATTTTTTGCTCATGTGGCCTAGCCGACAGTGTCACAAATCAGCATCGATAACAGCTCCTGCAAGATCAATGCATTCTTTTCAGTTAGTTGTTGTCTACAACGTACCCTCTTTCTTACCTCGAGATACTATCATGGATTCTTTGGTGATCTTCCAACTACTATAGCCAAACGTTACAGAATATCCTTCAACATCAGGCTACCGATTGAAAGTAAGTTTCTTTTCAATCCTGGAATGTGTCTTACACCCTTCAACTTGAGCATTGATCCGTTTGGTATGGTGATCTGGACATCTCCATTTTTTTCGATCTTCAACGGTGATCTGGACATCTCCATTTGAAACTGATCGGATAACCAACTCTTTACGCCCCGATAACAACTTCACATTGTTGACAACTAGAAGAATGTCATCTACATAAAGTGCAAGAAATACCACATCACCGTTGACATCTAAACGATACACACAACTTTCGCTAGTTGGGTAAATCCATGTGACTTTACCACCCGCCAAAGCGTAAGTTTCGTGGATCGTGAGGTTTATGTAAGCCCATAAATGGACTTCTTAAGCTTCCATACTAGATGCTCGCCACCCTTCACCACATAACCTTCGGGTTGTCTGACATAGATGTCTCTACCTTCTTCAAGGTAACCGCTCGTAAAAGCGGTTTTCACATCCATTTGCCAAACCTCAAATATAATTTTTTTTCGCCCAAATACAATTTTGACGAATCCGGCCCGTGCACGCGAGGCCCGTTTTCGAGTTTGAAGATCTGTACTTTGCAAATTTATGTAATAAATTACGCAGGAAAGTACATGATCCACGAGTGGGCCACGATGAACGAATTTATTTCATTTTTAATCGTTCAAAGTATGTCGTGGATGTTTAAATTATGCGTAACCATGCTATGTATGTTTAATTATGTAGATAAACATATTATATGTTTTCGTGATTGACGCGCATAGTAAGCATGCTAGGTTTATCGCGTTTTTCAAGCATATTTTAGAATTTCTGAGCATGTTTTACATGTCGAGTTCTATAGAAAAGCATGCTAGATTACGTGATCCGCATGGACAAACCTTTGAAATAAAAAGACTAAGCAAGGAACTCGACATATTAATTTCTAAAATTAAAATGTCAAGACCTCCATCGCTTAATCTCTAAACAAAGTGATACGATTGTGAGTAAACGCCCACGCGCCGGCTTGCTTGCAACTCGCTTATCATAAGTTTGTTAGATGAGATTTCTAAATAAAACATTTTAATCTATTGAGAATTAGGAATTTCATGTGTAAATGTCCACACGCTGTGGCTTCGTATATGCGATTTTCATAAGTTCTCTAGAGATAGATTTAAAATGAGATAGCAAAGGAATTTGAATTGAAAGCCGTATGGTCCTAGTGAGTATGCCAATTCTAAGAATTCATTATCGTTAAAATTGTGGTCATTGCTTAGACATCACCTCAAGTACAACTTCCCGCCAAGTCCTTCTTATGATAGTGATGTGGTCTAGTAAGGTCCAATCATTAATTTCATTTGTCATAAGGATAAGTCGACATGGATTGAAATTAAACGACTAAAAGGTATATTTTAGTCCGGGTCGAGGGATTCATGTAAACGCCCACACGGGTGGCTTGCATGTGGAATTCCTTGGGCGATTGGAGGTTTTAATTAATATTGTTTTATCAAAAGGTTATAATATTATTGTTATTTAATTATGTGCGATCGTATGCTTATGTGTTTACATTACTTTTCGATATGTCTCTTAATCGATTACCAATATGCTCGCACAAAATCCTCTATCCGTCCAAATTTTTCGAGTGAAACGAAGATGGAATATGTTCGTATCGTGAAGAACACATGTTTGTTATCACTACTCCCAATCCCGATGCCCTTACCGACACATCGACTAATAAGCAATGAGAGTCATGCATTTGGCATAAGTCAAACAATATGGCCAAATGCTATATGATGACTATAAAGGTCCAAAGGCTTGCAAATGCAGATCGATCGATGGTAGACGCGATCAAATATGGTCAAGTCTCGAGAGTAAGTTTGGGAAGTCGGATTGACATCCGCCCACACAATGAGAGAAATCTTGGCGTGTAGGATGGAAGAATGAAGTTTGGTCCATGAACATGTCTCCCACACGACTCATCTCATGGATAGTCTTGATCGGCTGGGAGGAGGTATTGACGGCGGCCAAGGTCGATATCATCCTCAACACACCGCCCAAGTCTTTTGAGAATTCGCGTGAACGCGATCATGAGCAAGACCGAGTATACACTTAGTCGGCTGTTTAATGATCTCGTGACCGCGGAAGAGTCATGGGTAAAGGAGCACATGCCTCATAGCACATCTAGGGTCCAAATTTTCCGTTGAAAATGGAAGAAGAAAAGGGACACCAAAGGTGGTAGAGGCAAAGGAACCGGTGGGAGAAGAACACGATCGCCACCGAGGCTTGAAAAGCCAAAGGAGAGTGGCAAGTGCTTCAAGACTGCAAGATCGGGCATTGGAAGGCCAAGTGCCCTATGCTCAAGGCTCAAGGTACGCCATTTGCTTTAGTAACGGAAACATGTTTAGCGACTTGTTCTACTCATTCATGGGTAGTAGATACTAAAGCGATCGATCATGTTTGTTACACCTCGTGGGTTCCCGCGACAAGGAGTCTGATGATAGTGAGATAACGATTCCATGGGCAACGCGCAAAGTCGAGGCCGCTGTACGGAGATGTTTCTTTATGTTTTGATAGAACTGTTTTAGTATTGAAAGACGTTTTATATGTGCCGGAGTTTCGGAGGAACCTTATTTCCATTTCCAAACTATTTATTCATGGATATTCAGTTATTTTTATAGTGGTGTTTCTATCATAAGAAATGACGAAGTTATCTGTGGTGGCACTTTATATAATTCGCTTTATACTATTTCTGCCAAACATAATACCTTTAATTATGTTGCATCTACTTCAAACCTTAAGAAGAGAAAGTTTTTTCGCAAGATGACACCATATTTCTCTTGGCATCTTAGATTAGGTCACATCAATCTAAATAGGATCCAAAGACCGCTAAGAATGGAACATTGGGTGATCTCACGCCATCTGCTCCCATCCGTGAATCTCAGATAGAAGGAAAGATGTCGATCGAGACCTTCAAAACGAAGGGTTATAGAACCAAAGAAGTGTTGGAGCTAGTCCATTTCGACTGTGTGGACCTATGTCCACACAAGCTCGTGGAGGTACGAGTATTTTGTCACTTTCATTCGATTACTCAAGGTACGGATACATATACTGTTTCACCGCAAGTCTCGAATGCTTGAGAAATTCAAAGAATTTAAGGCGTAGTGGAGACGAAGCTTGGTAAAGTATCAAGTCATCATGTCCGATCGCTGTGGCGAATACCTCAAGAACGAAGTTTATGGACTATTTGGTGCGCTGTGGGATTACCTCCCACTCACTACAACCGGCACACCACAAGAAATGGTGTGTCAAGCGAAGAAATAGGACTCTCTTAGAAATGGTTAGATCAATGATGAGTTATGCAACATTGTCTATTTCGCTCGGGGTATGCTTTTAGAAGCAATGACATACTTGCTAAATCTAGTACCATCCAAGTCGGTCGAAAAGACCCCTGCTCGAGTTGTGGTTTGGGCGCAGTTTAGTTTAAATCACATAAGGATATGGGGTAGTCCAACACATGTGCTGAACAAGAAGGCTGACAAGTTGGAGTCTAGATCCAAGCAAGGCTTTTTATGGCTATCCTAGAGGAACGAAGGGTGGTTATTTCTATAGTCCTAGGATCGAAGGTCATTATTAGCACTAATGCCCGATTCTTAGAAGAGGATTATATGAAAACCATAAATCCAAGGTTGAAATCATTCTTCAAGAATTAGAAGATGATCGTATTCCGCCACCGATTAAGCCAAAGGTACGAGATGTCCTGTTCTAGTGGGAAGGATCGACTCAGATACTTCAAGAAATTGAAATGGGTCGAGTTCACTTGGAGATATCGGCCGTACAAGTGGCACCTATCCAAAGAAGTTGTGCAAGATAGAGAACCACAAGTTATCGCACCCATCGCTGCATTGTGCCGCAGCGCCTGTCGTAGTGGGAGGGTTGTTCGTCAACCCGAGCAATTTATGTTCATGGGTGAATCTTGAATTTAGTCCCGTGAAACGAAAGGTGCAATAATCAACCCATGGACATACAAAGGAGGCGATACAAGACATCGATGCAAGATCATGGCACACCACCGTGGACATAGAAATCGAGTCCATACAGACTATGGATGTATACGAAAGACACTCTACCGATGGCAAGGAAGCCATAGGTAGTAAGTGGGTATACAAGAGGAAGAGAGATTCAAATGGAGAGGTTTCGCTTTTAAAGCCAAGCTTGTGGAGAAAGGATGGACTCTGATTGAGGGCATCGATTTCGATGAGACCTTTTGCTCGTAGCAATGCTCAAGTCCATCGTAATTCTTCTTACATAGCAGCCCACTTAAACCTTGAGATTTGGCAATGGACGTGAAAACCGCTTTTCTAAACGGTTACCTTGAAGAAAGTAGAGACATCCATATGCAACAACCCAAAGGTTATGTGGTGAAGGGTGAAGAGCATCTAGTATAGAAGCTTAAGAAGTCCATTTACGGACTTAAGCAAGCTTCCGATCATGGAACTTATGTTGACGAGGTGGTAAAGTCCCATGGATTTACCCGCTGCCTAGTGAAAGTTGTGTGTATCGCTTGATGTCAATGGTGACGTTAGTATTTTTGCACTTTACGAGATACATCCTTCTACTCGCAACAATGTGAAGTTGTTATCGACGAAAGAGTTGGTTATCCTATCGGCCCAAATGAAAGACTTAGGAGATGCGTGCATATTCTGGGATCAAGGTTTACCGAGATCGCAAGAGGAAAATATTGAGCTTATCTTAGGCGCCTTACATTGATATCGTGATTACTGCTTTAGTATGCGCACCGCCAAGAAAGGATTGTTACCTTTTGCATAATGCTCCTTTGATCTGGGCGCATCACCTATGATCGCAGCGAGATAGATGAATGAGACAAGTTCTTACGCTTTCGTCGTAGGAAGTCTCATGTATGCAATGCTATATGAGATCCGATATCCGCTATGCGGTAGGCATAGTAGTTAGATATCGCCTAACCTGGACAAGTTTATCGATCTGCGGTAGAAGCATATACTCAAGCACCGAAAAGGACTCGAGATTATAGGCTAGTTTACCATGCGAGATAGTCTAATGTCATTGGGTTATTGAAACTCGGATTTCCAAGTCGATCGTGATGAGAAAAGTCTACCTCGTGCTATGTGTTTACCTTGGGAAGAGGAGTGATTCATGAGTGCAAAGAAGCGATGCATTGCGGACTCCACCATTGAAGCCGAATATGTAGCCGCTCGAGGTCGCTAAAGAGGTCAGATGATTCAAGAACAACCTCATGGATCTAGACGTGGTACCGGTTTGCCCAAGAGTATCATAGTTTATCGTGATAACTCGTGCGAGTGGTAAACTCGGCGAACCACGGACCCACAAGGCAACCAAACACATGAGAGAAAGTACCATGTCATACGAGAAATCGTTAGACGATAAGACGTGCCGATTGAAAAGATTGGTATCGGATAACCTAGTCGACCCATTCACTTAAGAGCTCATTTGCAAAAAGTCTACGAAGAGCATGTTCGAGGACTGATTGAGCAAGACGGCACCCACTTAGAAAGGAAACTTTGTATAAGTGAGAGAACCAGGGATGGTGTTGTTTGTAGTAGCTAGTAGAGAGACACATTTTATACTAAAAGTTTTTCTTTAGTATAAGTGGGAGATTGTTGGATTTGTATACTGGAAGCAGTTTTGGTTGAGCTTGTATACAATGTTTCCTGTTACCACTATTACAATCTCCTATCTGAATTGTTTACTTGATTGCATATGTATGTCCTTTTATCTCATATATAAGTTAGATCATACAAGGTGTTGTAGATCACATAAGTCCGTATGATTGGTCAAGCTTAATGAGATATAAAAAGAATCATTAATCGAGACAACTTGAGGACAAGTTGTAGGTATAAGCATGTATAGATAAGAAATAACTGACTTGGTTGCTTGTCTATGCCGGTACGCCTCTCGACGTATTGATGGATCACGTTGAGATGAGTTCTTCTATCCGACCGTCGTGAAGAACCTAGATCTCGTGACTTTATGTTGATATAAACCCCGATAAGGTATTAGGTGAGTATGAGTTGTCGACCATCACTTTGACTTATTACGGGTGTAGGGTTACATAAGATAACCCAAGATTCTCTCGCATCTTGGGTGATGGCAAGGTTTCAGATGTCATGCTAGTTACCGTGTCGAGTCACCATATCCGTTTAGGACGATGACGCCTTAAAGAGCTCAAATGGTTTATTATACTAAACCCCGCAGTTGAGTTATCTTAAGTACAATAATAAGGTTGAGTGGTACTACTTAAGGAATTAAAGATATTAATTATTTTAAGTAGTCGTAGCAGAGATAATTAATGGACGCATTTATATCTTAAATACGGGATTCGTGAAGTCTAAGTGCAAGCCCGACTCAACTTCTAAATAAAGGGTAAGTCAAGATTTATTCTCTAGTGGCATAAATAAATGTTTATGAATTAATTTATGTTTCGGGTGAACATAAGATAATTAATTTATTTGAGGCGCATCTTTATTCCTCGCATTTGATCTCTTGGTCGGCCCATCCGTGCCTCGAGCTTAGTGATTTTCGTCCCCTCTTTATAGAGTTCCACCGACTCGTCTTGATCCTCTCTATCTTAATGATATTATTATATTTATTAGATATGCATAAATTCTATCTTGATGGAATTTAGGATCGCATTATAAATATAAGGTGAGAGAAAATTAAACACGAATCCAAGTGTGAAATTCTCGAAAATTACTATTCACATAGTGGAGATTTTCAAAAACTTCATTGGGAGGAAGAATGCGAATTTCTATAGCACTCTCCATAGATTGTCCTCAATCGGCATCGAGTTTAGTAATCGACACAGTCCGGAAGATCAAAGCACCAGTCTCGATCCAATCTCGCTCGATAAATTTGCGGTAAACACAGAAAACACCTACGTGTTGCAATTAATTATATAGGTGCATGCTAGGTATACAATCAATGTATGGTGAATTAAACATCCAAGATAGATCCTCGAGAGGTTAAAATCGATTTCCGACAGCCTATACCGATAACCCGTCCTCAAGTCGTCTCACCGTGATACTTTTATATCTCATTAAGCTCGACCAATCATATGGACTTCGTGATCTACAACACATTGTATGATCTAACTTATATATGACATAAGGGACATACATATACAATCAAGTAAACAATTCAGACAGAGATCAGAATAGTGGTTACGAGAATCATCAGATACAAGCTCAACCAAACTGCCCAAAGATACAAATCCAACAATCTCCACTTATATTAAAGCAAACTTTTAGTATACAATGTGTCTCTACTAGCTATTACAAACAACACCATCACTTTGCTTCTCCTACTTCTACAAAAGTTTTTCTAAGCTGGTGCCATTCATAAATCCAAGTCTTCGAATATGCTCTTCAGACTTTTGCGGCACTCTTCATGAATGGGTCAGCCAGGTTATCCGCAGACCAATCTTTTCAATCAACACGTCTCCTCGCCTAACGATTTCTCGTATGACATTGTACTTTCTCTACGTGTTAGGTCGCTTTTACGGGTCCGTGGTTCATTCGAGTTTTCCAACGCACCTTAGTTATCATAGTATACTATGATACTTTGGGCAAACTAGAACCACATCTAGATCCATGAGGTAGTTCTCGAACCATACGCCTCCTTAGCAACCCTCCTAAGCGGCTACATATTCGCCCATGGTAGAGTCCGCAATGCATCGCCGCTTGCACTCGCCAGATACGGCCTCCTCCCAAGATAAACACATACCGAGGTAGACTTTTCTCATCACGGCCACTTGGAAACCGAGTCCTAATAACCCAAAGGCATTAGACTATCTCGCATGGTAACCAGCCTATAATCTCGAGTCCTTTCGTACTTCGAGTATATGCTTCACCGCAAATTCAATGAGCTTGTCCAGGTTAGATCGATATTCGCTACTATGCCACCGCATAGAAGATATCGGTCTCAGATATAGCATTGCATACATGAGAATTCCTACGGAAGCGTGAGGAACTTGTCTCATTTCCTCTATCTCCTTTGTAGTCATAGGTAATCGCTCCTTAGATAAAGGAACACCATGCCCGAAGGTAGCAACCTTCGCGGTTTGCATGCTAAACGAGTAATCACGTGATCAATGTAAGACGCCGAGATAAGCTCAATATTTTTCTTTTGTGATCTTGAAACCTTGATCCCAAGAATGTAACGTTACATCTCCTAAGTCTTTCATTTGAAACCGATCGAATAACCAACTCTTTACGTCGATAACAACTTCACATTGTTTCCAAGTAAGGACGTCATTGATAACTCTTGTAAAATAGTTATTTTCTAATCTCCAAAGCTTTTTTAGTATTGTTTGATGCATGTTTTGTGTCTTCGTTTGTCTTTCTTCCTCGCTTTGTGTCAGGTTTCGTGTTTTGCTCGTGTTTGTTCTAGAGTTGAGATATGTGATCTTTTGAAGTTAATTGAGCTGAATTTGAAAGAAAAGCGGCTTTGAAATCACATTATCATTGTTGGTGCAGATTACTCGCTCTTTGGAATGTTGTCAGCAAAGATCAACAATCCTGTGAATACGCGAGAAACCTGAATTAAAGTGGAGGGGATCACCTGAAAAAGATTTTGATTGGGAGACACCTGGGCACATAGGAGCTGAAATCCAATAAGTTTGGAGGAGCACCTGACTTCTGGAGACAGAGGAGGGCAACTTGGCCATTTTACAAAATTAAAAGATGAAACCTAGTCCTAATCTAGAGCTGGAGCCGCAATATAAAAGAAGAAAAAGAAACAGAGGCTGAGGGGGGGAAAAACGGACAGAGAGCGAAAAACATAGGAAGAATATAGAAGAAAATTGTGGAACAGAGTGAGTCGAATTGGCCAAGGAGAGACCGAGCTTAAAAGAAGAATAGTTTTTTTCTCTCCTCTTTGTTCCATCTATTTTGTAACACTCATTTGGCTGTAACACATGGAATTCCTGAATCTTTTAATTTCTGTTTTGAATTCTAGCATGAGCTAAACTCCTGTGACTTGAATTCTTGATGAAATCTATGTCTTAGCTTTGTAATTCTTATGCACTTATTTTAACTTGCTATCTTATTGTTCATTCAAATGGGTTTATTGATATTTCTTGTTGTTGCTTGATCACCAATAGCAAGTTGAATAACTACGTTTATGTAATACCCCGATAAATTTAAAACTTCGATTATTAATTTCTTTAGCTAAATCAAGATTTGAATTTAGAGCGATTATTAAATTTTATAATCGTTGATGTTTCGATTTTACTTTCGAACGAGAAAATTTAAACGAATATCGGAAAACGAATACAGTTATAAATCGAGTTAGATATTTTTATATGGGATAAATGGTCTAGTCAAACCACACCATTTTTATTCCTTAGAATATTCCACTTTTCCCTATATAACCCTTCTTTCAACCTCATCTTTCAAAACAAAGGATCCTATGCAAATTTTCATACAACACCCATTTTCACTCATTTTTTCTCTCATGCTTTATTAATCAATGAATCCACATTTCTCAACTTTGCAAATCCGACAAAGAATGGAAGGAAAACCACCAACAATATTTCCAAAAGCAACACAAATGTAATCACTAAGGTTATATCCTCTCCATTCCTCATTAAATCCTTTTGTGCATCAAATAATATATACAAATATATGTATATTGGTAACCAATGATTTATACAACTCGATTCTTGGAGATAAACTGCAAGTATGATGCATACAATCCAACAAATAAAATCACAAAATGTAGAAATGTGGCAATACGTAAACTAAGAAAATTTTAAAATTTGACGTGGCTCTTTGTGGGTCGTCGGAGGTGGCCAAGCGAGCGCCAAGCACAACCCATGGCGACGCCAAGTACCTCGATAGGGCCTTCCCGAGCACGGCGAGTCGACGACGGCGCTGAAAAAACAAGGCGAGGTGAGAGATCGAGAGATCTATGAGTGAGTGCGTGTGTATGTGTTCGTGTGTCGAGTGATGAGATGAGTGAAGGCGGAAAGAAAATAAGTCAGAGGCGACGTGGATCGCGACGGCGATCGCCCACCGAGACGACGCAACGAGGAGTTCAGCCGGATCGCCGACCAACGACGTGGCCGGGCCAGATCCGGAGTCACGGCGCGGCGATCGAACGAGAGAGAGATTGGGTGCGCGGTGTTCATGTGTCAACTATGAGAACCGAGAGAGGAGACGGGATCGAGATCGCGACGGCGCCATTCACGGAGACGACGACATGGAGGTGGTTTTGCCGACAAGAACGCGCCGTTAGGGAATGAACGACGGCGGCGTGGGCATGGCGTGTAAGAATTACGTGAGTAGAAAAGAGAAGAGAGAGAGACGCCGCCGACCGGCGACGTGTCTCACGGAGAAGAAGGTCATGACGGTGGGGGCATCCCTATGGGTGTGTTGAGTGAGTCCGAGAGAGAGAGAGAGATCCGAAAATAGGGGGCTGCTAGGTAGCTTAGATTAGTTATTAGGTTAGTTTATTTTAATCTGCTTGGGCCTCATGTTATGGGTCAAAATGTTAAGTTGGGCCAATTTCTAGACGGGCCAATTAATTGGTAATGGGCTGCTAGGATTTTAATATTTAAGTCTTGATAATGGGCTTAGATCGATGGGCGAAAATAATTCGTTGGGCCTCATTCACAATAAAATCTATTAGAATTAGGCCAAGATTATATTTAATTATATCAATAATATTAATTAATGCCGGGCTTGAGAGTTGGTTTAATTTTTCAATGAAATTTTATGGGTTGGGCTCTCGATAACGGGCCGAGTTGGGCCCAAATCATAAGTTATATATGGACCAAAATAATTAGAAGACGGGCCTTTAGATTAAAATGATATGGACTCTCGAATTAAATTGATATAGGCTTTAATTCTAAGTTGGGCTTATAATTAGTTTAAATGTCATTAATAATTTAATTTGGGTAATGGACTTGAATTAATTACTTCTAGAATCCATTAAAGATCGAACTAATTCCATATTAATTAAATATGAGATTTAATTCTAATAATCAAATTTTGAGATTAATTTTAATTAATAATAATCTAAATATCAATTATCTAGAGTGAATTAATTAAATTAATTAGATTGAATAAATTCTAATTGTTAGAAAGTGAATAACATAATTAATTAATTATGTTAAGGAATAATTTGAGAATTATTCTTTTAAGTGATGTATTTATGTAATGAGACGGACTCATGTAATTTATTACAAAGATGTGATTAGAAATAAATTCTAATTAGTGGATATCTAAGATGAATTAAATTAAGTTGATTGATTAATCAAATATTATCGACTATTAAATCGATTCATTTAATTAATATTTAATTATGGATTTACTTAATTAAATTGGAGAATTAATTAAGTAATGAGTTGATTATGTCAAGTAGATGCTTGAGGAAATATTATTTAATCAACTTTAATTTATAGAACGCTTGTTAGGAGGCGATTGATTTATAGGAAACCCTTATTGATTGTGTACTATAGATATGGGTTTCTCTGATATAATATGTGGGACGTGTGAGACGAGAAACACATCGAGGAAACGTTAGTAACGAATGAGGATTAGAACTCAAAACGCTGACACGCCAAGTAACAAATGATTTAATATTAGTTATGAACTTAAGATTCATAAATTATACGAAACGACGTGGAGAAACATCGTTGGAAGGAAGAATGCAACGTCAAGTGTCATCTATCGCTATGACGACCAATCGAATAGACTAAAAATAAATGTTAATTAAGTCATATCGATGACTAAAAGCCTAAAACCCAAATACTTAAAAGATATCGCATTGTCGAATCTTAATGATGCTTCTCGAAAGAAGCAAATGACATACTAAATTATATTTTACGCTGATAAGGTCCAATGTGGACGAAACGAAAACAACAAAGGATCGCTAGCACGTATTCCAAGAAGGACAATTTTGAGGTGGGCTTTTCAAACAAAATGATTATGCATAACTCAAAGCATGATTTACAAAAGCTTTATGAAATATTATCGCATGAACTGTTATCGATCGCCAAATATTTATGTTTTGTTGTGTCCATATCTCGAGGTTGGTTTGTCCAAATGTGGGACGAGAATTGATTGGTATATCCAATGGTATGTGAACGAGTTGGTCCACCAACGTTAAAAAGGGTATCGATCGGATCCGACTTAGTTGAGGACTAACTCGGATTGTGTACACGCAGGACCGTGTGTTAAGGTTAGCTACCTCGATCGGTCACGCGACTATGTGTAGGTGGCCACCCATAGTGCGCGAATGAACGAACGAATGAATGATGAATGAATTACCAGATATGGAACAACGTGGATGAAATAGTCCGGCCGGACACTTTTGGAAAATGATAAAATATTTGATAGGCATGAGTCTTTTCAACTAAAATCCTCATGTGCTATTGTGGGCGCTCAATAACTTTTATGAAGAAAATGTTTTCGACAACGAGTCCACTGAGTACTTTTGTACTTAGCCCTGCATATTCGTTTTTGATGTGCGGGTTGAGCAAGGATTGATGATGGGTGCGAGGTGGTGCAAAGTGGTAGTGATTTTGTTGCTTTAATTGAAGGATTTCTAACCTTGAGCATGCATCATCATATGTATGTTCACACGCTTATTTGCCGCCAAACTCGATGTTTTGTTGGTATCTCGCTGATTATGACCGCTATCATATCGATTGAACCGGAGGTCGCACTGCCTCGAAGCGCCCGATGGGTTAGATTTGAACATAGAACCTTTTGGCAAGTCTTTCGTGACTGAGTTCAGACTGATACAACAGATCCCTTTTAGTCTACGATTTATTCACAATTGATTGGTTAATCGTATTGGTTTAAATTATATATATATCCGCCGCATTTATCATACCAAAGGACGCATCCATGTGATCCTTTCTTTGGAAGTCGGTCGTTACAAAGTGGTATCGAGCCCTTGTTCGCTCCGAACCCTAGAAACCCTTTTATTGAATCCTAAGTTGAAAGTTGAGTCTTGAAACTCTTGGTATTTGATTGCCTTCCTCGATCTTAAATTGAAAGTTGAGACTAGAAATTATTTGTGTTTGACTACCATCGCATCGCACTCCATCATCGCCCCGCTCAACGAGGAAGAAGGTAACTATTTCAACCGAAAGTTGTTTTGAAATGGTGGAAGTTTATGAAATATGAAATGGACTTATAAAAGTCGATTGTGTTGAAAGTTGAAATATGTTTGAAAGGAGAAAAGTCTCAAATTTCAAATGGAGTTGTTGTTTCCAATGATTTTGGAAAAAAATGAATGATTGACATTGAAAAAAAAAAATATATATTTTCAAAATAACTGATTGTTAAGTTGAAGAAAAAGTTGAAAACTCTGGGAGATTGATAAAGTAATGATATGAGAATATCTGTTGATTGCATATATGTTATGAGTTGTGTTTACTCCTATATGCAAAGCATGTTAGAGGCATAATATAAATGAGTATGTTTTCCATGAGAACATAGACTCTTAAGACGCATGATCCCTTTTGCGCCGAACTTAGTATGAGAACATAAGGTGTTCCCGATTGAACGGAATACTAAGGAAGAACGAGAACATCGAAATTATAAGAATCTCAATCCGAACGGATTTGATGATGAGAATGCAACAACTCTATGATGACGAGCGATTGTTTAACCTGAGGTTCGCACTATTACGAGTTCCAACTCTCTATGCTAAGAAATTTCTAACATTTTACGTGCTATTTCTATCGTGGCAATAACGAAGAATCAAAACATAATGTTAAGAAATTATGTATAAAAGAAAGATAGAATTTTAATATCATGGAACGATATGATCGAATGTTATGATTCGAATGAAAATATATAATTCATAACCCAATGAGAAATGGTGACCACTTAGCCCTTACCCAAGGCTAGACATTGAATGTCTGTTTATCCTATGAGACCATACGCCTCTTTCCGAATACCAAACTATGAAAATAGTTTCATAAGAACTTAGGAATATAGGATATAAGATTGTGGTTCGAACGATTTTACGACTAGGAGTCCTTTATTATAAGAGCCATACTCGAGAGATTGTACGCTCCTACCATTCCTACCATATCAAGAAGATGACGCCGATGAGTTCTTAGCTCACTCGAGCGCCACTAGGCTATTGCATACCTAACGTGGTACATCATACCACGACGGCGCATTTTAACCGGTCGACATAGATCGCCATCCGATTGGCAAGGATACACCGTGAGATATCGACAGATTTCATCTA
Source organism: Salvia rosmarinus (assembly GCA_036937905.1). NCBI lineage: Eukaryota > Viridiplantae > Streptophyta > Magnoliopsida > Lamiales > Lamiaceae > Salvia > Salvia rosmarinus. The sequence goes on from JAODLM010000832.1 coordinate 202,941, forward strand.
TCAAGCCGAGAGAGCTTCGATCTTGAGGTAGACTTACCCCGCTCGTCAACCACCGAACTATGTATTCATGGTATACGGAGCTACACCTTGCGGACCGTGATCTCACCGAGCGAGAATACACACGGCATGATTTAAAATCCCGAGTGGCTCCACCCGAGATGCCTCGCTTAGCATCTAATGGACCTACATTCTTACCGGTTGTGGTAGGAACATATTCGAGGTTGGAACTTCTCGCCCTCGACAACTCACTTTTCCGGCCCTACCACTAGTAGGATTCCATCCCGCCATTGCTCGCCTGCATCATCGCTGTCGATCACCCATGCCAAGACTCACATCTACCTACCGTGTTTCCCAATTCAATGACCACCCGACGGACACATGTCCCACGATACAGAGAGATTGACGAATCACGTGGCCTCAACGTGATGCGTTGCAGAGAGAAACTGTGCCATCTTGCTGCTTTCAAATTCCCGATGCCTATAAGGAGATCATGGCCGAGGTCCACCGAGACCTAATTGCTATGGAAGAAGCTAGAATTATTTGAATTGAGAAACCGTGAGTCCCACATTCAATGATGAGGTCAAAAGGAAGAGGACCCAGAGGAAGATCCCGAGGAGGACCCGCTCACGACAATGAGATGGAGGAAATTGATAGTACCCATACTCCTGCTCGACTCCAACACGATGAGCTCTATTTATACCCCGGTCGATTATGGATCTAGTTATTTAAGACTAGAAAGTGTTTTGTTTATATACGATTGCATATTTGGTGATGCATACGAGAACGATGAGTCGCTCGATACGAACCCTTATTTTGATGACCTCGGTAGTATTTAAATATTTGTACGCATCGTGATTAGGTATGGGAGGATGCCGATATTAGTTTTGGAGCATCATGCTCCGCACTCTAGCCCCTTTGGGTAAATCTCAAAACACCGAGGAAAACCTTCAGAGGCATTTGATTTGATATGATGATAGCTCATCGAGAGCAATTAGTTTTGATGTCGACATATGATACATGATGTCGACGTAATACATATCGCGCCGAGATATTTAAGATCCTGATGGATGGTATAAGAAGATGTTTGATTGCGTATATATAAGAGGGATTGAAGAGCTAATCCTTAGTTAGAATCCGCCAATTTCCAACGGGACTGGGAATCTCGTGGATACGGAACTATGGATTCACGCGCTAGAATGAATCCTTAAATTCCTTTATCGCACTCTTAAGAACGTCATGCGTTGCTTTGCAAATGATTGGTGCGGTGATTTGACAGCGGGAGCGAAAAGAAAGACCTTATATGAATAGGAACCAGAAGCTTACACCTTGGAAGAGCTCTTGAAGAGAATAAAACTCATTAATATATTTGAAATCAAAGCTTAATATTTCGTGAGTTTACAAGCCTCTATATAGGCTGAAAATTTAATCGCTTTGCTCGAGCTCTTGTGATTGGTTCACTAGGAACCCGAACCAAGTCGGGAATCAACGAACTTTAGGTTGCATCACTCTATCATGAGATCAAAGTGTCACTAATCGGTCATGGAAATCTGATCTATCGTGAGGTCCTTAATAGAGCATCGACATTGAGGATGCCCGCCTCGAGGATAGGATTGTCACCGACATCCGAATCACCAAGGAGATCGTGGAAAGAGAAAGGGAAGGACCCCACCAAGGTCAAAGATCAAATGTGGCCAGGCCGACACGAGGCCATGACAAGTGAGTAATGTACCATCTAGGCACGAATAAGACAATGAACGTACCATAGTACCCGCGCCTAGCGGTGGAAACTAAATATTCGTGAAACTCCCCGTATGCCCTAAATACCATAGGAGTCACAAAGGAGTCTACATGTTCACAATGATGAATGTTTTAAATGTGTCCGTAAGGGTCACTACTCTGTGGACCGTCCAGGATACGCCAATGAGAGAATGACCATCCCAATGAACCGAATCGAGTCCGATAACCGCTTATCCAAGCTCAACCGTTATAAAGAACAAACCCCGTCCCGTACTTCAAACCAAATCAATTATATCAACCACGACAAAGAACGACAACAACAATGGCGACAACCGCAAAGAACAAGATCGCCAACCCAACAACAACAACAAAGAAGCAACCAGAAAAGAATAAAGAACGACAACACCATCATCAACAACAACAATCGCCCAAAGAAACTAGACCCACGCTCAACCAGAAAAGAAATTCCCACAAAGCCGCCAAGGAACCAAGGAAACTTGGTGGTGGAATACTCCTCCACCACTGTTACCCCACCGCTTGACATCGACGCCGCGATTCTTTTATTGTGAAGCATGCGAGAGAACTTAGGATCGATCCTAAACGCGCTGAACAAATCATGAGAATTTCTTCTCCAGTAGGAGGCATAAGAACGGTAGCCCACACATGCTCAAACCTAGAAATTGGACTAGGTTTACTTCAGGTTATGACAGATAATCTTCACGTCATACCTATGATAGATGTGGATATAATCGTAGAGATGGATTGGTTAACCGAACATAGTGCAACTATCCCTTACAATGAAATGATGATTTCTTTCCAACGTTCCGGAAAGAAACCTATAGACTTTCACGGGATCAACATGGGAAGAAGAGTCCCAATAATAGTCGCGCTATAAGCAAGGACATTGCTGAACAGGACAGAGAACCACGCCTACCTTGTCTATCTCCAGGAGGAAGATCAGAATGAGAGAATGATAGAAGACATTCCGATTGTGAGAGAATATTCCAATGTTTTTCCAGATGAACTACCTGGATTACCACCGACTCGATAGATTGAGTCCACAATCGATCTCGAACCAGGTTCCGCACCTGTGTTGAAGGCCCCATACCGGATGACACCGAATGAACTTGAGGAATTGAAGATCCAACTACAAGAACTCTTGGAGTTAAGTTCATTAGACACGGTGTATCTCCATAGGGAGCACCTATCATTTTTGTGAAGAAAAATGATGGTACACTGAAAATGTGCCTAGAGTATCGAGAGTTAAACAAGATAACTCTAAAAGAATAAATATCCTTACCCGAATCGACGATCCTGCTTGATCAAGTTTAAGGAGCAGGAGTCTTTTGAAGATAGACTTGTCGGGATATCATCAACTAAGGATTTGACCCAAGATTTACCTAAAACGGTTTTCCGTATAAGGTAAGGTCATTTAAATTCATCGTTAAGCCCTTTGGACTTATAAATGCCCGGCAATATTTATGGATATCACGAATAGGGTATTTTACCCGCATTTAGATAAATTTATCTTAGTATTCATAGACTATATCCTAATATATTCCAAGAATAACCAAGACAACGAAGAGCACTTGAGGGTGGTGTGCAAAAGTTGAGGCAATAGCAACTCTTCGTCAAGTTTAGCAAGTGTAAGTTTTGGTTAGGCTAAGTGACATTCTTAGGTCACATCGTGTCCACCGAGGAAATCAAAAGCACCTCTAAAATCGATACAATTCGAGAATGGGAATTTCAAAGAAACCGAATGAAATTTGAGTTTAGGATTTGTCGGCTACTATCGAAAATTTATCAAGGATTTTCAACAATAGCCCGACTCATGACCCAATTGTTGAGAAATGAATCAAGTACACTGGACCGCCGAGTGTGAGACTAGTTTCAGAGATTGAAGGAGTTACGACAACAACACTGCATCAGCAAAGACCAAGCAGATAAGGAATACACGATCCATGCGGACACTTCGAAGAATGGATTAGGATGTGTTCTGATGCAAGAGGCATAGTTATTGCCCATGCTTCAAGGCAATTACGCCTACACGAGTTGAACTATCCCACGCACGACCTGAAATTAATAGCGGTCGTACATGCCTTAAAGATTTGGAATTAGATGTAAGATCTATCTCGACCATAAAAGCCTCAAGTATTTCTAGTAGAAAGATCTTCACACGAGGCAACGTAGATGGTTAGAACTAGTGAACTATTACGACTGTGGTATCAATTATCACCCAGACAATGATAATGATGTAACAGATGCCTTGAGTCGCAAATATCAGTTTGGGATGCCTCACCACGAGGAGATGCTTATAAATGAATTTCAGAGGATTAATATCGGGTTATAGAGAGCCGAGACGATAGAAGATCAGATTGCAACGTTGATTGCAATCCCAGGTTTGAGAGCTCGAATCTTGGAAGCTCAGAAGAAGAGCAATAAACTGGAGGAAGTGCGAGCCAAAATCAAGAATAATGACCACAAGAATTTTAGAATAACAACATATGATGTTTTGCTATATGATGGGATAGTGTGTATTTTCTAAAAGACGAAGAGCTTAAGAGTGAGGTCTTGAGAGAACCCATGAGACGTCTTGCACTATACACCTCAGAAGCGCCAAAAGGTATCAAGATTTCAAAGAGAAAATTTTGGTGAGATGGAATGAAGCGAGACGTAGCTTCGTTCGTAAAACGTTGTTTGACGTGTCAACATGTGAAAACACTCTGCCAGCGACCGTATGGAACCCTACAATTGTTGGACATACCAGAATAGAAATGGGAAGATATAGCCATGGATTTTATTATCGGGCTACCCAATCACTAAAAGAAAATACCGCTAATCGATTATCATCGATCATTTGACCGAGAGCCGATTTCACCGATTCTAATAATATATGGATCAGGTATATTAGTACAATTGTACGTTCGAGAAATCATAAGTTGCAAGGAGTTCTAAAGATTAGCACGTCTGATAGAGATTCAAAATTTACATCCAGATTCTGGATGAGCGTAAAAAGGGAACTGAGAACTCAATTGCATTTCAGTACCGCGTTTCACCCACAAACGGATAGACAATCCGAGAGGACCATTCACACACTTGAAGACATGTTAAAGACTGTTGTCCTGGATAGATGATGAAATTTGGAACAAGTGTTATTACTTGTGGAATTTCAGATAACCACGGTTATCAACAACTAATGGAATGGCCCCGCATTTAAATGCTTTATGGAAAGAAATGTCGGTCACCACTTTATTAGGATGAAGTGGAGAAAGAAGAATATTAGACCGACTCTATAGGAGAAATGATCGAGATTGTACGACGGATCCGCCAACGAATCAAAGAAGTTTAAAATCGACAAAGTCGATGCCGACAAACGCCGTGACAGAGCTATATTTTAATATGGGAAATAAAGCTTTTTGAGGATTTCGTTAAAAGAAATCATGAAATCCAAAATAAAGAAATGAAGTGGGACCACGCTCGTATGACCCTATAAAATATTAGAAGGATAGTACCAATAACGCATATAATGGCATTGCCACGAAGCTGAAAACGCACAATGTGTTCCACGCTTCACAACTCAGAAGTACATACATGGCCCCACCATGTGATACCACCTATATATATTGTCTCGATGACAATATGAGTTATGTGGAATTGTCTACGGAAATTTTGGACCGACACATCCAAAAACAAGAGAACAAGGAAATACCATTGATGATAGTTCTATGGAAGGTATGACAAGAAGAAAAGTTGAGAATTAGAATATGTTATGAATGAGAAATACCCAGATCTTTTACAAGGTTTGCAAATTTCGGGACGAAATTTTTTTTAAGGGGGATGGTATGTAATACCCCGAGAAATTAAAACTTTGATTTACTAATTTATTTAACTAAATCGAGATTTGAATTTAGAGCGATTATTAAATTTTATAATCGTTGACGTTTCGATTTTACTTTCGAACGAGAAAATTTAAACGAATGTCGGAGAACGAATACAGTTATAAATCGAGTTAGATATTTTTATATGGGATAAATGGTCTAGTCAAACCACACCATTTTTATTCCTTAGAATATTCCACTTTTCCCTATATAACCCTTCTTTCAACCTCATCTTTTCAAAACAAAGGATCCTATGCAAATTTTCATACAACACCCATTTTCACTCATTTTTTTTCTCTCATGCTTTATTAATCAATGAATCCACATTTCTCAACTTTGCAAATCACCGACAAAGAATGGAAGGAAACCACCAACAATATTTCCAAAAGCAACACAAACAGTAATCACTAAGGTTACATCCTTCTCCATTCCTCATTAAATCCTTTTGTAATCAAATAATATATACAAATATATGTATATTGGTAACCAATGATTTATACAACTCGATTCTTGGAGATAAATCGCAAGTATGATGCATACAATCCAACAAATAAAATCACAAAATGTAGAAATGTGGCAATACGTAAACTAAGAAAATTTTAAAAATTTGACGTGGCTCTACTGTGGGTCGCCGGAGGTGGCTGCAGCGAGCGGCACGGCACAACCACACCACGACGCCAAGTACCCTCGATAGGGCCTTCCCGAGCACGGCGAGTCAATGACGGCACACGAAAAAAACAAGGCGAAAGTGAGAGATCGAGAGATCTATGTGAGTGAGTGCGTGTATGTGTTCGTGTGTCGAGTGATGAGACGAGTGAAGAAGGAAAGAAAATAAGCTGTGAGGCGACGTGGATCGCGACGGCGATCGCCCACCGGAGACGACGCAGAGGAGTTCAGCCGGATCCGCCGACCAACGACGTGGCCGCCGATCCGGAGTCACGGCGCGGCGATCGAACGAGAGAGAGAGATTGGAGTGTGCGGTGTTCATGTGTCGACTATGAGAACCGAGAGAGGAGATGGGACCGAGATCGCGACGGCGGCCATTCGCCGGAGACGACGACATGGAGGTGGCACTTGCCGACAAAGAACGCTACCGTTAGGGAATGAACGACGGCGGGTGGGCATGGCGTGTGTGTGCTGCGTGAGTAAGAAAAGAGAAGAGAGAGAGACGCCGCCGACCGCGACGTGTTCTGGGGAAGAAGGCTGCGACGGCATGCATCCCTATGGGTGTGTTGAGTGAGTCCAGAAAGAGAGAGAGATCTGAAAATGGGGGGGCGGCTAGGTAGCTTAGATTAGTTATTAGGTTAGTTTATTTTAACTGTTTGGGCCTCATGTTATGGGTCGAAAATGTTAAGTTGGGCCAATTTCTAGATGGGCCGAATTAATTGGTAATGGGCTGCTAGGATTTTAATATTTAAGTCTTGATAATGGGCTTAGATCGGATGGGCGAAAATAATTCGTTGGGCCTCGCTCGGTGGGCGAAAATCTATTAGAATTAGGCCAAGATTATATTTAATTATATCAATAATATTAATTAATGCCGGGCTCGAGAGTTGGTTTAATTCTTCGCTGAAATTTTATGGGTTGGGCTCTCGATAATGGGCCGAGTCAGTCCAAATCATAAGTTATATATGGACTGAAAATAATTAGAAGATGGGCCTTTAGATTAAAATGATATGGACTCTTGAATTAAATTGATATAGGCTTTAATTCTAAGTTGGGCTTATAATTAGTTTAAATGTTGGGCTAATAATTTAATTTGGGTAATGGACTTGAATTAATTACTTCTAGAATCCATTAAAGATTGAACTAATTCCATATTAATTAAATATGAGATTTAATTCTAATAATCAAATTTTGGAGATTAATTCTTAATTAATAATAATCTAAATATCAATTATCTAGAGTGAATTAATTAAATTAATTAGATTGAATAAATTCTAATTGTTAGAAAGTGAATAACATAATTAATTAATTATGTTAAGGAATAATTTGAGAATTATTCTTTTTAAGTGATGTATTTATGTAATGAGATGGACTCATGTAATTTATTACAAAGATGTGATTAGAAATAAATTCTAATTAGTGGATATCTAAGATGAATTAAATTAAGTTGATTGATTAATCAAATATTATCGACTATTAAATTGATTCATTTAATTAATATTTAATTATGGATTTACTTAATTAAATTGGAGAATTAATTAAGTAATGAGTTGATTATGTCAAGTAGATGCTTGAGGAAATATTATTTAATCAACTTTAATTTATAGAACGCTTGTTAGGAGGCGATTGATTTATAGGAAACCCTTATTGATTGTGTACTATAGATATGGGTTTCTCTGATATAATATGTGGGACGTGTGAGACGAGAAACACATCGAGGAAACGTTAGTAACGAATGAGGGATTAGAACTCGAAAACGTTGATACGCGTTAACAAATGACGAATATTAGTTATGAACTTAAGATTCATAAATTATACGAAACGACGTGGAGAAACATCGTTGGAAGGGAAGAATGCAACGTCGAAGTGTCATCTATCGTTATGACGAGACCAATCGAATAGACGAAAAATAAATGTTAATTAAGTCATATCGATGACGAAAAGCCTAAAACCCAAATACTTAAAAGATATCGCATTGTCGATCTTAATGATGCTTCGAAAGAAGCAAATGACATACTAAATTATATTTCTACGCTGATAAGGTCCAGCATGGGACGAAACGAAAACAACAAAGGATCGTTGCACGCACTCCAAGAAGCACAATTTTGAGGTGGGCTTTTCAAACAAAATGATTATGCATAACTCAAAGCATGATTTACAAAAGCTTTATGAAATATTATTGCATGAACCGTTATTGATCGCCAAATATTTATGTTTTGTTGTGTCCATATCTCGAGGTTGGTTTGTCCAAATGTGGGACGAGAATTGATTGGTATATCCAATATGGTATGTGAACGAGTTGGTCCACCAACGTTAAAAAGGTATCGATCGGATCCGACTTAGTTGAGGACTAACTCGGATTGTGTACACGCAGACGTGTGTTAAGGTTAGCTACCTCGACGGTCACGGCGACTATGTGTAGGTGGCCACCCATAGTGCGCGAATGAACGAACGAATGAATGATGAATGAATTACCGATATGGAACAACGTGGATGAAATAGTCCGCCGGACACTTTTGGAAAATGATAAAATATTTGATAGGTATGAGTCTTTTCAACTAAAATCCTCATGTGCTATTGTGGGCGCTCAATAACTTTTATGAAGAAAATGTTTTCGACAACGAGTCCACCGAGTACTTTTGTACTTAGCCCCGCATATTCGTTTTGATGTGCGAGGTTGAGCAAGGATTGATGATGGGTGCGAGGTGGTGCAAAGTGGTAGTGATTTTGTTGCTTTAATTGAAGGGATTTTTAACCTTGAGCATGCATCATCATATGTATGTTCACACGCTTATTTGCCGCCAAACTCGATGTTTTGTTGGTATCTGCTGATTATGACCGCTATCATATCGTATTGAACCGAGGTCGCACTGTTCCTGAAGTCGCGCCCGATCAAGTTAGATTGAACATAGAACCTTTTGGCAAGTCTTTCGTGACTTGAGTTCAGACCGATACAACAGATCCCTTTAGTCACGATTTATTCACAATTGATTGGTTAATCGTATTGGTTTAAATTATATATATCCGCGCATTTATCATACCAAGTGACGCATCCATGTGATCTGTACTTTCTTTGGAAGTCGGGTCGTCACAACGAAGCACGAGCGAAAGAAGGGCTGAAACAGGGCCTAGCGACCACCTTCGCAGCACAGCTGCGCGCGAGAGCGAGAACAATACAAATCTGATGTCTCACGACCGACCTAGCGATCGCTAGGTCGGCCGTGAGGAAAATCCTCACGACGTGGCTACTCCCAGCGACCGCGAGACGTGCCCGCGAGTTACCCGACGTACGAAGCCTTTGAAAAGAGCTACTGCCCGATTTCTCGCGACCATACGAAGCCTTTGAAAAGACCACTCCTAGAGACCGCGAGCCAGGTCGCGAGGCAAGCTAGCGATCGCGTGCCCAACCGAGAAGACGAAGAAGCCCGAGTGAGGATGATCCATCGCGACCGAGCTCACGACTGTGAGCTCGGCCGCGAAGCGTGTCGGCAGAGTCCAAAAATTGGGGTTTCACCCTATGCCTATAACAGACTTCGCCCGCGCCCCAAGTTGCTCGCACCTAATTAACACGTTTTGGTCCAGTTTTTCATAATTTTTCATTCTTTTGCACTCTAGCTTTGATTTATATTCATTCTAGCTTTAGTTTTTCACTGTTCTACGTTAGTTTTACGCATTGTCGACGCTTCGGAACGCTTTTGTACGAACAATTTCCGTGTTTTTCCGTTTTTCGCTGAGGTTGGGATACGAACCCAACGATTGTTCTTCCGACGCTACACTACGGGTTTTATCTTTATATTTTCTATTCCTATGATTATTTCGCATTTAATTTCGCTTATTAAGTCTAGCTAAATTTCGCTCTAATCCTGTGGTTTACATGATTCTATCCTAAATGTTGTGATTCTCGCTATCGTTATTTACCTTCGGGCATTGATTTATGATTCTTGGTGCTTAATTATATGTGTTATTTTCTCGATCAATCTTGATGCATATCTAGTTGCCGCTAATTACTTAACCGCTTTAATTGTCAATCGATCTTGAATGCATGATACGAATAAGCCTTTAGTCGTAGCTGAGATATTAACATTCGTAGGAAGCATATTCTTTGTGATCCTTTTGAGTTGCTTATTTTCACCTAGAGACGTAATGATGAATACGGAAAATTAGTAATCAACTGCCACAATTATCGAATCAAGTTGTTGGTTACATATGTGATCTTCCATCTTGTCTGGATTAAAATTGGTTAATAGGAAGCAGGATAAACATACATTGTGGGTAGGATTAATGCATCCCTAGGATTAGTCTTTCTAGCTTGTTATCTCCTTGAGTATTTATTGCTTTCGTTTATTTTCAATTTGCTACCTTTGCTTTGATTTAATATCCAAGCCCTAAAACCTTTCAAACCAAATTCGCTGTTGGATAATGATGAATTATTGTCGAGTTAGCTTCGTGTTTTCGTGTTACAATCCATGTGGATACGATACTCGTCTTACCTATATACTTGCGTTTTCGTGTTAGAAAAGTGAGCGATCAAATTTTGGCTCCGTTGTCGGGGATTGTTAAGATTATATAGGAATTACTTGACGATTTGGAATTATTAATTCAAGTTGTATTTTATTTTATTTATTTGTTCTTGCCAGAGTTAAGTTCTCATTTTCTCCAGGTAGTATATGATCACAAGATCTTGGGGACAACCTGAACAACCATTAGACCCCGAGCTCGAAAATACCCAAAGGAGAAGGAGACGAGAAAGAAGAAGGAAATAGATGGCAGCAAATCCGAACAACGGGGGTGTTCTTCCCAATGGGGGTATACCTCCCGAGCAAGCTGCACGTCTGCTAGCAGAGTTTATAGAAATGCAGCTCCAGATGGCGAACATGGGACTCCTTGTCCTCGCTCCCGAGGCAAGACAATGAATTACATGTACCGACCTCCCATGAGCAATTCCAAGGAGGCGGATGGGGCGGAAGTTAATGCAAACAATTTTGAGTCAAGCCGCCCCGATCAAGATGGTTCAAGGAGAGCAGTTCGGAGGAGGAGTTACAGAGACCCGAATGCGCATCTTGAGACATACTCGACATATGTGACACCATCAGCGAATGGGGTGCCACAAGATACAACTGATGCGCATGCTTGATTTTCATTCTTGCAACCAGCGAAGGATTAGTTCAAGAGCCCGGACCGAACCGATAGGCAGTGGGGAAACTTTATAGAAGTTTCTTTCAAATATTTTCCACGACGAAAGCGCAGAAGATAATAGCCGAGAACTCCCATTTCTGCCAACATGGAGACGAGTCATTATTCGAGGCATGGGAGAGATTCAGGCCTCATCGAGAAAGTGCCCACAACATGGATTCTCCAGGGAGCAGCAGATCACACAGTTCTATAGTGGGCTGACATTGCATACGAGAAGCATTGTAGATGCGTCGGTAGGGGGATGCCTGTTGAATCGCCGAGTAGAGGAGGCCAACCGCATAATAGAAGAGATGGCGGCCAATAGTTATCAATGGCCGATAGAGAGAACGCCAGTGGTCAAAGCAGTTGCTGTAGAGGTCGACTCGGAATACGACGATCTTATGAAGAAGTTCACTCTTTTAAAGAGCCAGATCGAGACAGAGGATGTCAATTATATCAATTAGAGGAACCATGGGGAAAATCCGGCATACCATCCTAACAACATGAATCATCCTAATTTGTCGTATGCCAACCCCAATAACTTCCAACAACCTCCAAAGAGTTTCACCGCATGTAATGGTATGATTCAAGAACCGAAGAAGCAGAGCCTAGAGGATATGATGCAGCAGTTGGTTGTGAGCAACCAACAACTGGCGACCCAACAAAATTCTTTCATCAAGATTTCACCGCTAGAGGATAACACGCTTGAATCCAATGTAACACCATGGGCAAACACTTGAAGATGATGGAGAATCAAATTGGTCGATAATCAGACAACAAAATGCACTGACCAAAGACGGGTCAATTTCCGAGTAATACTGAAGTGAACCCAAAGAATCGATGCTTTGCTATCCAGGTTGAGAAGTGGAAAAGCGTACCAGAACCACCCGGACGAAGAAGGAGAGAAAGAAGAGCACCTCGCGACCGAGTTCGCGACCGTGAGCCTGGCCGCGAGACATCACACAGAGCATATTCAAGAGGAGCTCGCGAGCGACCCCGCGATCGCTAGGAAGAATGAAGCGACCGTGAGAAATTAGGCAGAGAGCTCGGGGGGAAGTTAGCGACCGAGCCCGCGACCGCGAGCTCGGCCGTGAAGAAGAATGCCGACGCTGCCCAGACCCCTAGCGACCGCACTCGCGGCTACGAGGATGGTCGCGAGGGACGCCCAGTAGATAAATATCCGACGTATACCTCTCTGATTCCGTTCCCGAGTCGCCCAGCTGCCAAGCATGATGATAGGCTGACCCGATTTCTTGAAATGTTCGAAAGTGAATATCAATATTACCTTACTAGATGCACTCAAAGATATGTCGGGTACATGAAATTCCTCAAGGATGCCGTCACCAACAAGAAGAAGTCGAAAAGTTCGAGACAATTAATTTGTCTCAAGAGTGCGGTCAGGTCTTTGCAAAAAGAAGTTGCCATTGAAGCGTAAAGATCCGAGCGACTTCACTATACCTTGTGTCATTGGAGGCATACTTTCTCCGTAGTTTCGTATGACCTAGGGCAAGCATCAACTTGATGCCGTTGTCCATATTTAACAAATTGAGATTGGAGAATTGAAGCCTACTACAATTACTCTCCAAATGGCGACGATCGATCACCCGTCCAAAAGGGATAGTGGAAGACGTGTTTATCAAAGTCAAAGGATTTATCTTCCCAAATAGATTTTGTAGTCCTTGATATGCTGAGGATGGGAACACACCTCTCATTCTAGTGGAGACCGTTCTTAGCCACGCAGGCGTGGCTCGATCGATGCGCTTGGGAGGGTGATCTCACCACTCGCGGAATAAGGATGAGTTGACCATTTCGATCTATGATGCCATCACAAGAAATGATAACTCAACACATGAAGATTGCTGTTCGGTCACCACCGCCACAGCCAAACCCATTTTGAGCCCAATTCCAATAGACCATCGGACGAGCATGCTACAAAGAAGAGGTGAACTCGGTATAAAAATCGAGTGAGTCGCTTACGCTTGGGGAAGCTACTCACACTAAATGGTGGTCTGTTGTCAATGATAAGTACAAGGCAAGCAAAGTTTGGAAAGACCACGGTTGTCAAATCGCCCGATTGATGAGAGGTAACGCCGAGCTAGCGACGATAAATCTAGCAATCGGTGGGAGGTAACCCAACATTTTTTCATGCTTTTATGTTTTCATTTTGTTTTTCTCGTTTTTCTTTGTTTTGTCGTGTCGTGTCTTGTTTGTTCTTTTTGAAGTCCCAAGGTTTATCATCAATGGTGAGGATTCTATCCGCCGCCGGAGTAGCTCGGCATACGAGGTAAGGTCTCTCTACCAACTACTCTTTTTTGCAAACCTGATTGCCTCAATTTCCACCTGTTTACAATAAGTTTGGGGGGAGTGGACGAGTTTGGTTGGTTGAGAGTCTTGTTCTTGTTTTTTTTGTTTTCTTGTAAAGTTGTTATGCTTTGGGGCTTTTGTCGTGTCTTTGTTTTGTTGTGTCTGTCGATCAACGAGTTAAGTGAAATGTGTTAATACATGTTGCCAATGATGATAGAAATTTTCGAAAATGTTGAATATAGTGCACATGATGTGTTAGGAAACCAAGTATGAATGGCTTGAGATTGCTTAGCTTGTTGTTTTCACCATTTGCTTAAACCGCGAGACTTGAGCTTCATCAGATAAACATCTTGATACGTTTCTTTTAACCGTGATATCGTGCATGTAATCATCTTCTAGAACTTGCCGCTTCGTATCGAGACTATGCAATATGTGTTTCGAATATGGAAAGGATAAAAGGCCATCTTTGTTAACCACATATTTGCCCATACACTAACCTAATGATATATACCGTTTGTCGCCTTCTTTGAGCCTTTATTTAGACTTTATTTTTTCTTAACCGGATGATAGGAGGTGAGGATGGATATGGGAAACAAGGGGAGTAATTTTGTTTTGATATATTAAGTTGGAATAAAAGATGGAGAGTAAAAGAATGGTACCCGTGTGAAAACAAATGGACCCTATAAGCTCTAGTACAAAACCAAGAAAATTCAAGTGAAAAATGTGAGCATAAAAGGTTTTCGTTATCAAAGTATAAGGTACCTTATGTGCATAAACGTTGATTTAGCATGTTGGAATGAAAAGGGGAAATGGACAAAGTCCATATGTTTTGAATGTATGAATGGGGGTGCTTGGAGTAAAGTTTAAGTCACTTAGCCATATATTATCCTACCTTAACCAATGTGCCTACATTACAACGTATGAAAAGCCATTTTTGATCCTAATTTGAACACATTTGATGTGGTGGAGAAATTAGAGAAACGGCAAGCCTATGGTAAGATTTTGCATTGCATTGATTTTTGAGTGTATACACGTCCTTAATTTCTTTATGAGTTTGAGTGTACTCTATATTTTACACACATGCCGTTGTGAGGGTTGAATTGAATGAGATTTTTGCTTTTAATGGCTGTACATTGTCGAGTTGACTAAATGTCGTCATGTGCGCTAATGATTTTGAGCTTTGAGATATTTCTGAGGCTTAATTGTGTTAATCATCTTTGCTGACGCTCGTTGATCTTTCGTTGTGTCTCTCTTTCCTTTTTGTTTTGTTTTTGTTTGTGGACAAACAATGCTTTAAGTTTGGGGGGGTTTGATAAACGCACATTTTACGCGTTTATTGTTGATATTTAAAGATGATTTTAGATCAATAAAGTGCGTTATGGCTTGGATCTCAATGCTTTTACATATTCTTGGAAGATACTGCTCTTGGGTTCCTTTTTGGTGTTTTGTAGGCTTATAAGAGGATAATCAAAGCATGGAACGAAGCACGAGCGAAAGAAGGGCTGAAACAGGGCCTAGCGACCACCTTCGTAGTCGCTAGCCCGTGCGCGAGAGCGAGAACAATACAAATATGATGTCTCGCGACTGACCTAGCGATCGCTAGGTCGGCCGTGAGGAAAATCCTTACGATGCGGCCACTCCCAGCGACCGCGAGACGTGCCCGTGAGTTACCCGACGAACGAAGCCTTTGAAAAGAGCTACTACTCGATTTCTCGCGACCATATCTAGCGACCGCGAGCCAGGTCTCGAGGCAAGCTAGCGAGCGCCTGCCCAGCCGAGAAGACAAAAGAGCCCGAGCGCGGATGATCCCTCACGATCGAACTCGCGACCGCGAGCTCGGTCGTGAAGCGTGTCGGCAGAGTCCAAAAATTAGGGTTTCACCCTATGCCTATAATTAGGACATCGCCCCTCGCGCCCCCAAGCCGCTCCAGACCTAATTTACACGTTTTTGTCAAGTTTTTCACAATTTTTCATTCTTTTGCACTCTAGCTTTGATTTATATTCATTCTAGCTTTAGTTTTTCACTGTTCTACGTTAGTTTTACGCATTGTCGACGCCCGTAACGCTTTTGTCCGAACAATTTCCGTGTTTTTTCTTTTTACCGAGGTTGGGACACGAACCCAACGATTGTTCTTTTCGACGCTACACCACGTGTTTTATCTTTATATTTTCTATTCCTATGATTATTTTGCATTTAATTTCGTTTATAATGTCTAGCTAAATTCCGTTCTAATCCTAGGGTTTGCATGATTCTATCCTAAATGTTGTGATTCCTGCTATCGTTATTTACCTTCCAGGCATTGATTTATGATTCTTGGTGCTTAATTATATGTGTTAATTTCTGATCAATCTTGATGCATATCTAGTTGCAAGTTAATTACTTAACCGTTTTAATTGTCAATCGATCTTGAATGCATGATACGAATAAGCCTTGAGTCGTAGCTGAGATAGGAATATTCGTAGGAAGCATATTCATTGTGATCCTTTTGGAGTTGCTTATTTTCACCTAGAGACGTAATAGTAATAGGGAAAATTAGTAATCAACTGCCACAATTGTCGTAACTGAAGTTGTTCGTTACATATGTGATCTTCCATCTTGTCTAGATTAAAATTTGTTAATAGGAAGCAGGATAAACATACATTGTGGGTAGGATTAATGCATCCCTAGGGTTAGTCTTTCTAGCTTGTTATCTCCTTGAGTATTTATTGCTTTCGTTTATTTTCAATTTGCTACCTTTGCTTTGGATTTAATATCCGAAGCCCTAAAACCTTTCAAACCAAATTCTGTTGCTTGGATAATGATGAATTATTGTTGAGTTAGCTTCTGTGTTTTCGTGTTACAATCCCTGTGGATACCATACTCGTCTTACCTATATACTTGCTCATTTTCGTGTTAGAAAAATGAGCGATCTCACCTCTAGCCCGGCCGCTAAGAAGAGTACAGAACATTTTTCGGAGAAACTAGCGACCGACCGAGCGATCGCTAGCCCGACCGCTAGGAAGAAGTAGACGCATCCGCAGGAGCTCGCGATCACCCTAGGGATGGTGATGGTGGCGCGAGGCAGATCCAAAGAAGAATCGTCCGACGTACACTCCTCCGATCCCGTTCCCAAGTCGGCTAGCCAAGTCGAAATATGACGAGAAGCTGACCCGATTTATGGAGATGTTCCAGAAGGTGCACATCCACATTCCATTGCTAGATGCGCTCAGAGATATGCCGGGGTACATGAAGTTTTAAAGGACGTTGTGGCCAACAAGAAGAAGTTGGAAAAATTCGAGACCATAAATTTGTCTCAAGAGTGCAGTGCTGTGCTACAAAAGAAGTTACCGTTAAAGCAGAAAGATCCAGGTAACTTCACTTTACCTTGTGTTATTGGAGGGAACACTTTCTCCTGAGTGTTATGTGATTTAGGGGCAAGCATCAACCTGATGCCGTTGTCCATATTTAACAAATTGGAGATTGGAGAGATAAAGCCTACTACCATTGCTCTCGAGATGGCAGACGCATCAGTTACCCATCCAAAGGGGATAGTGGAAGACGTGCTCGTCAAAGTCAAAGATTTCATCTTTCCAGAGGACTTTTTGGTCCTTGACATGCCAGAAGATGGGAACATGCCTCTCATTCTTGGGAGACCGTCTTAGCCACAGGCAGAGCGTTGGTTGATGTGCAGGATGGTGATCTCACCTTCCGTGTGAATAAGGAGGAGCTGACAATTTCAATCTATGATGCCATCAAGCGACATGATAATTCGAGCATGAGGATTGTTATTCGATCAAGACCGCCATAGCTACCCCGCCTCAAGACTTGGATGGCAACCAACGATCGTTGGGAAGTTTACTAGAAAAGTCGATGATCGAGCTAAAACACACTCAAATTCACCGCAATCGCACGAGGTAATCGTAGCGTGGTAAGTTAACACGAGTCGCTCTCAAGGAAAACTTAATGAGGCGATTGTTCGTGTCGCACGTAAAGCGATTAAATCCTAAACATTCTAATGCCAACGGGGTTTGAAACATGCAAGAATAGAAATACGAGGAATTAAACAAGATCCAAGCTGGGGTTGTCAATCCCGAGCTATACTAATAAAGCGATAAATCTAAACTAGGGTTGTCAATCCCTAATTGAACTCTAAAGCGATAAATCAAAAACGGTAAACAAAGCAATATAAATCGAATGAACATGAAAACAATCCATTGTCACTATGGAATTGAATTCAATAACAATCACAAAGCAATAATTCTATGAAGTTAATTCCGATAAACATGATAAATCCCAAAGTATAAATCCAATAAGTAATCTCGAAACAAAGCATGTAATTATTCTAATAAAACATGAATTGAAAGGATGAAAAGCATAAATTAATACTATAAATTGTATCTGTGTTATCGCCTGAAGAAATCCCCGGAAAAAGACTGAGGAGCAGCGCCGCGGCTGCGTGCATCCAAACTGAGAACGGAACCCCTTTTAATTGACCTAAGCGTGCATATATATATTGAATAAGGTTGAGCGCCGGTTTACAATGAGCGCAAGCTTAGAAAATGTTCTGACTTGAACTTGAACGCTGGCTGAAGTTGAGCGCGAGAGGGAAAATCATTCTGCCTCACAAATGAGCGCTGGCTCATTGTGAGCGCCGGTTGGCAAGGCGATAGAGTCGCGGGCGCTGGCTGGGTGAACTGGCGCTGAGGCACAGCGCCGGGTGGAGAGGCCGAGCTGGAGGAGAAATGGGTGCTGCAGCTGGCGCTGGACCTGAACGCGCGCTGAAAAATGGGCTGAGCGCGCGCTCATGCCGAACCGGCGCTGGGCGTGCGAGCGCGCGCGGCGCGCGGGCGCGCGGGCGACACAGCTTTGCGCAGCAATTTTGTTTTGGCCCGTTCTCCTTCGTTTGAACTCCGATTTGCACACGGTTTTCGCCTACGGACTCCTATCACAACGTACTTTACTTCTTATGAAGGATAAAATCCTTGATTCCTTCTCCATTATTCATGAGAATCATTGTAAGTGTTCAGCGCCGCGCGCGACTTGGGCGAGCGGAGTGCACGTGCGCGACTTTGAAGATTTGATCCGTTCTCTTTCGTCCGAACTCCAAATTGCGATCCGTTTGCGCCTATGAATTCCTATCGAAAGGATCTTAAATTATATCTGATCCTTGGCAGATCCAATTCATCCTATTTTCTGCCGTTTTCCTACAAAACATCGAGACGAACGAAGTTAATCCGAATCGATAAATCTTAATCAAACCAACGGCAAAAATAGAACAAACCATAGAAAATGACACGTAAAACAATACCAAGAATCATCACAAATTCATACTAAACATCTGACTCAGCATGAAACCCCGAATGTTCTGTTAAAGTTTGGGGATGGCCACTTCCACAATAAAATGGTGGTCTGCTGTAAACGCAAAGTATAGAGGCAAGCAAAACATGATGAGGAGGTCAGTAGTCAAATTGCCCGATTGATGAGAGGTAACGTCGAGCTAGCGATGAAAAATTTAGCACTGGTTGGGAGGTAACCCAATTTATTTACCTGCTTTATGTTTTTCTTTTTGCTAGTTTTGTTTTTCTTTGTTTTTATCTTTCGTGTATAGTCTTGGTGGTTTTGGTGTCCAAAATATAATTGCTTTTATAAAAACATAAAAAAAGTCACGACTAGCGACCGAGCTAGCGACCGCTAGCCCGGCCGCTAGGACAATACATAGAGTTTTTGGCAAAAACTAGCGACCGCCCTAGCGATCGCGAGAGTGGCCGCTAGTTTAATACAGAACATTTTTCGTGCAAAACTAGCGATCGAGCTAGCGATCGCAAGCTCGTCCACGAGGCCCGACCCAACCCGACTCGAATTAAAGACGTCAACCCGTGTGTTTTACCTTATTTTTATACTTCTCCCCTCGTTTTACACTCACACACCCAATTCATTCTCTCAAACTCTCAAACCCTAGTTCCTCGCTCTTTGTGCTTTCCAAGTCTTTTCCACTCAGGTATGCTTCATATGTTCAATTCTTCTTTGATTTAAGCTTGTAAGCATGAATTAGAAGAGTTTGACCGATTGTTTTCTTCTTATTGTGGAACATTGAAGAGTTTATGAACTAGAACATATATTCTTTAGATTTATATGGTTTTGAGCATGCTTACATTGTTGGGTGTATTTGTGTTCATTGAAGTATATTGTTGGATTAATTCACCTAAATTGTGTCTTTGAGGTAAAAATTAGTGAAACCCTAGTTGTTTATTCGCGACTAGCGACCAGGCTAGCGACCGCTAGCCCCGTCATGAGCTCATTAGCGATTGTTAGCGCCCACGACCACCCTAGCGATCGCTAGGCGCCACGAGGCAACAAAATTCGCCATATGATGTGTTTGAGCCTATATGTGTATTCTTTCCTTGTTATGCCTTATACGAACATATGTTATTATGAGGGAAGAATTTTGTTAATTCAAGTTTGGAGGAGCTATATATTGAATGGGGTTGATGTTTGTTTTGAAAATTTATTTGATAGACATGAACTAACATTGCAATATCTTTTAGGTACAATATGCCGCCACGTACATCCGGAAGCAAGCGAAAGGGGAATGAGCCCGCTTCTTCCTCACAGGGAAAAACGATCGATGAGTTTTCCCCCAGAATTATGGAGTACGTCTGCCAAGTCCTGCTTCAAGGGATAGATGGAGGAGGTTGGTGCAGCTGAAGCACCGACATTGCAGATTTATGTGCATAGAAACATGTCAAGCGATGGGGATAGCCAACGATGTCACGTGGCTAGCCGAGTGATTCGATCTTTATTTTGTCATCACGACGAATTATTTGACATACCGGATCCTCACACTGGAGTTCATGTCGACCGTGTATGTCCACAAGATGCATGGGTCGCCGGATTATATTACTTTCCAGTTGGGAAATGAGCCCAGGCAGCTCACGGTAGATGAGTTGAATGAAATCATCAATGGCTCCCCCGACGGTAGATATATTGGTGATATAGAAGACTCGGCCCTCGATATGTGGCCGTTGTTTGTTGATCCAGCAGTGGAGCAGATTCCGTACTATGATGCCACGAGGGTAAAGGTAAGCTCGATACGGAATCCTGCTGTCCGCTACTTCCTCCGCCTCCTCACTTTCACGATCCATGCCCGCACCAATGCCGGCACATGCCTCTCCCAAGATATGAGCATCATGATTGGTGCTGCAGCCGGCCGAAAAATGCATGCCGGCATGTTCCTCGCCCAGCATTTTCAGATGTAGTCCGAAGTTTCAGGAAATGCGAGGATCTGCATTGGGGGTTTCGTCATCCCTATTGCCGACTTCTTTGGAGTGGAGATTCGAGAGGATCCTATCTCTCAGGATATTTTGCTGGACAATCAATACCTTTATGTCCACACGTTCCTGAAGAGAGACTCCCGGTGTTACCTTTGGCTGCTATACGACAAGAACGGCCAGTCCATCTTCCGACTGCACAACACTTATCTCACCAACTTAATCGAAATGGAGGGCCCAGCGACAACTGAACATGATGTCAGACATGCACTATAGCTGGGCTCAGCGCCTAAATATGCAAGGAGAGGTAGAGCCGGAGGAAGAGGAAGCGGAACAGGAGTTTGCATATGAGACAGGTGACGAGTTGCACCCACCACCCACCCAAGGTAACCCCGGGATCTATGAGCGCTTAGATCGTATAGATGGTCGTCTCGGCCACATAGATGGGAGTTTGACCTCCATGATGGCCCAACAGCAGGCCCTCTTCGCCCAACCACAGGCACATCAAGAGCACCAGCGTCAGATGATGCAGCAATGAGACCAGTGGCGAGGATTTTATCCGCCGCCGGAGTAGCGGCATATGAGGTAAGGTCTCTTTCCCAACCACTCTTTTCTGCAACCTTATTGCTCTAAATATCACAATAAGTTTGGGGGTAGTAGAAGAGTTTGTTTGGTTGTTTAGTCCTTTTTATGTTTTTGCTTTATCTTGTAAGTTTTTATGTTTTGGGCTTGTGTGTCTTTTGTTTTCGTTGTTGTGTCTGTTGATCAACGAGCTTAAGTGAAGAGTGTTAACCTATGTGGCCAATGATGATATAAATTTTCTAAAATATACGTTGATGGTGCACATGATGTGTTAGAAAACGACGCATGTATGACTTGAGATCGCTTATCTTGTTGTTTTTCACCATTTGCATAAACTGTGAGACTTGAGCATTACTATATAAACATCATGTTACAGTTTCTTTTAAAAGTGTGATATCATGTGTGTAATTATCTTCTAGAACTTGTCGTGTTTTCTGTGTCGAGATTACAATATGTGTTTCGAATATGGAAAGGATAAAAGGCCATCTTTGTGAACCACGAATTTACCCATACACTAACCCAATAATATATACCATTTTTCACCTACTTTGAGCCTTTATTAGACCTTATTATTTTGTTAACCGGATGATAAGAGGTGAGGATGGATATGAGAATCAAGGGGGTAAAATGAATTGATGTATTACGTCGGGTTAAAAGCTAGAGAACTACCTATGTGGAAAAGAATGGTACCTCCGTGGAAAAGAATGGACCCTATAAGCTCTATTAAAAAGAAGAAAAAGAAAAATAATAAAATAATGTGAGCATAAAGGGATATTCATCAAGGTATAGGTATCTCAAGTTTGAATGAATGTGATTTAGCAAGTTGGAAAGAAAAAAAGGGAAATGGACAAAGTCCATATGTATTGAAAAGTATAAATGGGGGTACTTGGAGTCGCATTTGAGTCACTTAGCCATATATCACCCTACCTTAACCAATGTGCCTACATTACAACCCGTGAAAAGACCTTTTTGATCCTAATTTGAACGCATTTGACGTGGTGGAGATATTAGAGAAATGACAAGCTTATGGTAAGATTTTTGCATGACATTGATCTTTGAGTGTGTACCCGTCCTGAATTTTCTTCTAAGTTTGAGTGTACACTATATTATACACATGCCTTTGTGAGGGTTGAATTGAATAAGATTTTGCTTTCAATTGTTGTACATTGTCGAGTTGACTAATGCCGTCAAGTGCGCTGTTGTTTTTGAGCTTTGAAAGATTTCTGAGGCCTGTTATAGCTATCACCTTTGCTAACGCTCGTTGATCTTTTGTTGTGTTTTTGTTTTTGTTTGAGGACAAACAATGTTTCAAGTTTGGGGGTTTGATAAACGCGCTTTTTACTCGTTTATTAATGATATATTAAGATGATTCTAGATCAGTTTAAGTGCGTTTATATAGTTGATTTAATGCTTTTAGCTATTTTTGGAAGATACTGCTCTTGGGTTTCTCTTTGGTGTTTTGTAGGCTTTTCAAGTAATAATCGATACACGAGGCGAAGCACGACCCAAAGATGAAAAGGAACAAGTGGCTAGGGGCCACCCTAGCGGCCACGAGCTCGGGCAAAAAACATTCTGGACTAAAGCTAGCGACCGCGAGCTTGCCCGTGAGATGTTCCGAAAAAGCTTCTGTATTAAGACTAGCGACCGAGCTAGCGACCGCTAGGCAATTCACGAGACTGCAAACCTGACCGCGAGCTCATCGAAGAAAATGACTGACTCACAGCTAGCGACCGACCCTAGCGATCGCTAAGCGCCGACTCGGCGTGAATTAAGGTTTCAGCCCATTGCCTATACATACCCCTGGACGTG
The DNA here is from genome assembly GCA_036937905.1 of Salvia rosmarinus. Taxonomy (NCBI): domain Eukaryota; kingdom Viridiplantae; phylum Streptophyta; class Magnoliopsida; order Lamiales; family Lamiaceae; genus Salvia; species Salvia rosmarinus. The sequence continues at coordinate 226,337 of JAODLM010000832.1, forward strand.
CATTGGCGCTCCTCTCCACGTTTTCTCTCAGTTTTCAGATTATTTTCACATACTTTGTTCTAGCTTTCGCTTTTAAGCTTCTAGACTTTAGATTATTGTATTCTACGTTTCGTTTACGTATTGTAATCGCTAGTGGAGCGAATTCATCCGAAGAATTTTAGATTTTCCGTTTCCTCCTCGGGTTTGGATTCAAACCCCATGATTGTTCTTCCGACACTACATTACGGGTTTTATCTATTCAATTTTTATTTATATGGTTAATTCATATTTTATTTCGATTATTATGTCTAGCTAAATTCCTGTTCTAATCCTAGGGTTTGTACGATTTTATCCTAAGTGTGGTGATTCCTGCTATTTGCTATTTACCTTCCAGTCATTGATTTGTGATTCTTGGTGCTAAATCATATGTGTTAATTTCTGATCAATCTTGATGCATATCTAGTTGCCAGTTGAATACTTAACAATTTTAATTGTCAATCAATCTTGAATGCACAATACATATAAGCCTTGAGTCGTTGCTAGGATAGGAAAATCCATAGGAAGCATATTCTTTGTGAGCTTTTTGGAGTTACTAATTTACACCTTGAGACGTAACAGTAATAGGTAAATTAGTAATCTACTACCATAATTGTCGTAACTGAAATTGTTGGTTACTTATGTGATCTTTCATCTTCGCTGGATTAAAATTGGTTAATAGGAAGCAGGATAAAAACAAGCTGTGGGTAGAATTAATACATCCCTAGGGTTAGTCTCTTAGTCTATTTGAATTCTATTTGAATCTTTATCGTTATTGTTATTTTATTTCGTTCTGATCCTCTTGGCTTTGAATTACATATTTGAAGTCCCAAAACATCTTATAAAACCAATTTGTTGCTTGGATAATGATGAAGAATCATTGAGTTAGATTCTGTATTTTCGTGTTACAATCCCTGTGGATACGATACTTGACTTGCTTATCTACTAGCATGTTTTCGTGTTAGAAAATAGTCCGATCAAGGGCTATGGTTTAATGTCACGCACAAAAATAGAAAAGAAACTAACGTCCTAACATAAATGGAGCTATCACAGAACGGACGAAAGTAGGAAAATGGGTGTACTTGGATAACAAGAGGAATTGGCAGATACACGGAAGTGGAGTCGGTGTTCTAAGATTCAAACTCTATCACCGCTATCAATGAGCTAATGACTGGTGCAAAATGCATAAAACTACCCACGCTCTCTCACCTAGCATTCAACATAAACTAGCCTCTCGACCTTGTATATGCTAGACCCGCAATCTACGACAAACTAGTCTCTCAACCTCGCCGTCATCAACTACGAAGGATAATCAACACAAAATCACACGATAGCAAACACCTATCCACATATATTAATTACTCAACAACAAAATAGTCTCTCGACCCGCTCGTTATCAAACTTATATTTTACATAAATCTACTCTATCATTAATTCATAATCAAGCATAAACACATAATCAACCTACACTATTCTTTCGAGCCCGTGTATTAAGATCATGAAATAATCAATTTATACGGATGAGAAATTGTAAATCTTCAACACAATAATCACGATTCAAGACAAGAACAAATCCAACATTTATTTCATTATAAATCGATAATTCATCTAATTGGAGAAATTATTCCCATCGCAATTACATAGACATAATGAAACGAGAAAAACTTACAAACCATTCATTGACGAATTTGTCATCCAAAAATCAGGAATCATTCAATCCCAATGTTAATCCAAGCACAAGAATTGAAGGGAAGAGAAAAGGAAAAGAAAAGGGAAAGAAAGAAGAAAAGAAAAATTCATGTGAATGATCGTGTGTCTGAGAGGAAAAACGGCTAATCCCTTTTAAATACAACCTCGAAAATCAAAAAAAAACACACCGAAATGGGTTTAAAAACCCGCCAGAGCTGGGCGGGATGAAACCGATGTTGGGGTGGTTTCTAGAATGGTGCGAGAGGCATCACGACCGAACGAGGCGAAATCGGCACCGGGATGGCTCCTCGAATGGTGCGAGAAGGTGCCCAACATCGAACAATTGTGGAACGTCGGACGTGCGAGGATGCATGAGGACACCCAGGGGATGCTAGGCGTCGAGGCGTGCCCTAGGAAGAGCCCAGCGTCGGACGGTGGGCTAGAGGCGCTGGAGATGGCACAACACCGGACGAAGGGCTGGAGCGTGGTGAGGTGCTGAAGATGGAGCACCGGTTGAGTCGTACGGGGCGAGCATCGGGTGTTGGCGTGAAGTGGGTGCTGGGTGATGCGCTGGGGCACTGACCGTGCGGTGGCGTGTGACGCCGTGGAAGCTGTGGGATGGACTGGGCGCTGGGCGAGGTGAAACACCGGACTAGCTGGATGGAGCGCTGGAGAGAGCGCTGGGTGAGATAGAGCGGGCGCTGGAGTGCGTGGTGGAGCACGGACGCTGGGCGCACGCGCACACGCGTGTGTGACTTTGACGATTCACTCTGTTCTCCCTCGTCTGAACTCCGAATTAAGATCCATTTGTGCCTAAGGACTCCTATTGAGAGACTCATCAACATACCTCCATCCTTGGTAGACACATTTGGCCCCATTTATTACCGTTTTCTATAAAACTTCGAAACAAACCAAATAAGTCTGAATCGATAAATAGTAATCAAAACAACGGTAGAAATAGAACAAACCACGGGAAAGAACATGCATAAAAATATTAAGACAGAGCAAAAAATCATACTAAACAATGCATAATTTCAGATATGGATTTTTATCTTTAAAGGAATGTCCATCAAAGTAAGGAGAAAATTGTTATATCTGTGATCATTTTGGAAAAACTGAAAGACTCAGAAACATTCTTCATTCGCAGACATCATAATTATTTTGATTAAATTACACTACTGAAGTTCATCTTTATGAAGGTAAAGAAAAATGGATGGCATATCCCATTAAAGCTGTGGAAGATTTTGTGTAGGATATATAATGCCAATAGAAATATCTGTGCAAATCATCTTAGTGGAATGACACAAAGAAGGCTCAATAGTGTAATACCCCATCATTCCTAAGCTTCAGGTTTGCATGGCATGTTTTTCGAGAAAGATAAAAGGTTAACTTTTTTTCGGTGATGCGACCGTCATGAAACCTCGGGCGTTGTGAAGAGTGTCTTATAGCTAATTCATAGACACTAAGTATGTAGGTTTCGACCACTCACGAAGGTTTGGCACTCCGGGGAAGTTATCGAAAAATTGGACTTTCATGGGTCTTTTAAAAGCATATCTTGTTTATAGTCATTGTGTCTGGTATTTTATTTCAAGTCCATGGGTTCCAAGTTTGTTGAATTTGGAGTCCGTTTGCAAAGATGCGTTGCTTTTGCGTTTTGAAAAAGTCGTAAACAGCAGCAAATGTGCAACCCTCGCATTTTCCTATAAATAGAGGGCTAGGGCCTTCATTTTCAACGTTCATTTTCTTCGTCTCTCTGTGTTTACGGACGAGCCGAGCAGCTCCAGGTATGCTGTGGAAGCTCTGGAGGAGTGGGGATCGAGCCGGGGAGGCTCGGCGGCGGCGCCATTGCGCTGTTGCCGGCCACCACCGTCGATCAGCCCCTCCCCGGCAGCCCCGTTTTTTTGTTTTTTGTCCTTTTCTTGTTTTGATTCCGCCTTTTAGTAGATAGCATAGCATAGAACTCAAGTTTCTAAAGGGACGGGACGAGAAAACGGCCGGAGGCCGGCCTATTTGGCCAAGACCGCCGCCGCCTTGCCGTTGCCGCCGTGAGCTAGTTGGCCTCCAATTGGTGGCCGATGGGCCACTTTTTGGCTATGGGCCCTTTAGGTTTTGAGTTCCGGGCTATGTGTTCTACTAAAGTACCGATTTTGTTTTTTTTGTTTTTCGCGTTTCTACATGTCTGGATGTTTTCCGTCGTTTCGAGTTTCTTAAGGAAGTACATGCCCGGATTATCCACTTTCAACATAGTTTGTCATTCCATGTTCCTCTTTATGCATATTGCTTATGTTTCCATTTTCATGCATCGGTTTTGGATGGTTTATCCTGGATTTGAAGATAGACATCAATTTTTGAAGATTCTTCGCTTCTAAGATTTGTGTCAACTTGCATGCATGCATATTTTGAAGGTACCCTATTATAGGTCTTGATGCCCTGAATATATTTCCCTTCTGCATCGAGTTGATTTGAAAACCCGAAGAGTGCCAAATGTGGGTTCAGAAAGTCGAAAACCCCCGTTTCGTTTCGATCTTCGTTTGGATCACGTTGTTGCTTTGATTTGTGGAATGTGACCCCAAAAGTTGTTCCGTCTTGTTACCAGGTACCTAACAGTGTGATCGGTGAAGTTGTTGGATATGTAGATATCTCCCAGTTGACGTTTCCGACTGTTCAGGTTGGGTTATATATGCTTATTTTGATTTATTTACTCTGATATTTCAAAATAAAACATGTGTGCCGTGAAAATGTTTTAACGAAGTTAATACTGTTCTTTGCTCTGAGATATGATTCTATTGTGATTGTGCACGGATCTCTATTCGGTGGGTTGATCACCATCTTGAGTATTGATCGTAAGGGGATAGACCCCGAACACGTGGTTATTGTTCAGAAGGGGATAAACCCCGGAAGTCCACACTGAAATGATAATGAAGTGGTTATGGTTCTGAAGGGGATTAACCCCTAAAGTCCACACTGATTTAGCCGTATGGATACGTTCCGGGCGTGGGCTGTGTTCCGACCAAATTGTTCTTTTAAGTCGCTCGCAATAGTACGAGCTCCCTATAGGGTGGTAAGGTCGACCCAAGTCGAATCTCTCGAGGAAGACTTAACAGGGCTTATGATGTGTTACGATAAAAACAATAAATCTAAATCCTAAACTTGTATGGGGATAATGCTTAACTAAATTAACAGGAATTTAAATCACGAAAACGATTCACACCAAACGTTCAAAGCAGTTTAATTGCAAAAAGAGTAATTCAAGATTGTGAGAAAGACTAAGGCATTAGGTTCTTCGCCTTGATTAATTGATTAATGTTTGCTTAAGAAATCTACCTACTCATGCAATCATCTAACCTTTAATTCAAACACTCGACTTTCATTCCTTGAATTAAACCTAAGTTATAAGATTTGACAAATAGATAGAGTAGTTGTTTCCGATAACCTCAAACCCAATTGATTCCTATGGATGCAACGTATCTATCTCTCGATAATACACGAAACATAAACAATTAAATGGTGATCAAGCACTTAACAGTAAACCCTATGATTCAATTGGTATACTTAATCAAAACAAATAATCAATCAATTTGAATCACCCAACCCTAGAAGAATATTAGTTCATGCTCATCTCACGAATCAAACGATTGAAATCAATAAACATCATTAATTCAATAATCCAATGGAAAAAGAGAATAATAATCCTTACAATTGCAATAGTCGTTGATGAATCTCTTCAATCAATGTTCTTGAATCACAATATAGCAAAGGAAATACTTAGGAAGAAATTGGAAGAAATAGTTTGTGTGGAGGAGGCTCACGAACGAAAATAAAACTGAAGAATGAATAGAACTAGGGTTTTAAGCGTTTTAAAACATATATGTAGCGCCCGAAAATTCACGCGCAGCGCCTGACGTGAACCCAGCGCCGAACGCGTGCGCTCGAAAACAAGGTAAAACGTGGCTCGCCCAGCACCGGACTCGATGCAGCGCCAGACTTGTCGCCTCTAACGGGAGCCGGCGCCGGACGCGTGGACTCTCTGGACGATCTTCATTCTTGCGCGGCGCGGATGCGGTGCAGCACCGGATCTGAGAGTCTACGGACGATATCGCCGGGCGCCCAGACCGACGCGCCAAAGACCGGACGGGTGCTCTCGGGCGATTCATCCTCGCGTGCCCGCCACGACGCGGGCGCCGAACGATTCTAGCTTTGGGCGCCAGCGCGGACGCGGGCGCTCGGGACATGTAACCCGCACCGGATGCCTTGTAGCACCGGACGCTGGTCTTCCCGGATGTTCCTCACACGCATGTGCACCAGCCCGGCTTCACCGAGTCCGGCGCTTGGGTGCGCTTTTGTGCACAAAATTGTTGAAACGAGATCATTCCCTACACAAAACGAAAACGAACATGATTCTAACAAAATATATTCAAAAATAAACAAAATAGGAACCAAAGCGTCTAAAACAATCAAAGAAAAACATAACAAAAACATGAAAAACAACTCCCCCACACCTAACTCTTTGCTTGTCCTCGAGCAAATTTTAGTTTCTTTAAAAGAATGGTACACATCGAATCAATACTTCAAATAGAATCAATCACATATTTCCATCCTTTCAATGCATCTTAATAATATAATTCTCAATAAAATGATCCTCATTCATCAATCCAAACATGTGACTTATCATAGGATAGCTATGCTTCGACTCAAATATGTTCTCAGAAATCAATATACAACTCATATGGTTCCCTTTAATGTAAGACATTCCAATGATAAAAATAAATAAAACATGTAGAACTTAAAACCGATTATAGGAGAATAATCGTTAGGTGAAACCTTCAAGTTATACACTCGAGTATCCTAATGTAGTTACCTATACCCATCGCATAGAGTCTCCATTCGAGATACAACACAAGCAAGAGGGGTAGAGCCCCTTATTCGAATTTTAAGCCCACTTATTTCACAACATCACTTCAATTATTATAATATTTTCTTTTCTTTTCTTTTCAACATAAAAATCACACAAGAAAAGGGTCCCAGTATGAAGTATATGATAATCGATCACACACATTGTCTAATCACGACTTCCTAATCATGTCCCACGCTCAAATTGACAACTAAGTTTCATCATACTAAAACCATATATACCAAGACGAAATGAAGTTCAGATCAAAACACAATTAATCTCACTTTAAGCATAATTCTTCACGCACCATTTATTTCAAGAACATAAAATCCTTTCTTATCCACACAAAAAGCTAAGAACAAAACACAAACGATAAAACATAAACAAAATGTAAAATGAAACCCCCACACTTAAAGCAAAAAGGTCCTCATTACGAGATAAATATATAAGAGAAAAGTAGAGGCGACTTCGAAAGCGAAGAAATGGGCAGCAGAGCATCAAGCACAAGACAAAACCTACAAAACAACAAACAAAACAAGAAAAACAACTAAAGCAACACGACACACACAAAAACAGAAATAAACATACATTCCAATAGTGATGAATCACTATTGGTCAGACGGCGGTGGTGGAGGAGCGCCATGAAATGTGGTCCAAGAGTTCCACTGAGCCTCAAGAGCAGCCATGCGCTGATTTTGCTCGATCATCTGATTATTATACTGATTCCAACATTGGTTCTGCTCATGCCACAATCGGTTCTGTTCGTCAAGACGCTGGTTTTGCTCGTCAAATCGGGAATAGATGTCTTGATGAAATTCTATCCAGTGGCCAACTAATTCACTCCTGAACTGGCTCAGCACTTCACGTATGAAGTTATTACCCTTGCCGCGATGCTCTTTGCTGATAAAGAAATTGTGGATGATTGGGATCGGCATTGCTCTGAACGGGCTCTGTATCCTCTCTTACCTCGGTATGCTCGTCGCCTTCATCTTCGGATGTAAGAGTAGTATAAAAAATGACCATATCGCCCGAAGGCGCATGAGATGGTCCTGCACCTGCTGCTTGGGCTTCTACGAGCTGCGCATGCATATATCTCTTCACACAATTCCTCGAATGATGAGGTACAAGAGTTGTCTCATTATACGCAAAAGGGGTGCCTCGAAGCTCACTAAGATCAATCATCTTAGGTTGTATCAGATCTTGCCCTGGAATATGTCGTCCCTCATTATTAATGATCCCTAAATGTACTGATAGACCAGTAGGGATCTGACACAAGGTTGGACGACATTTCTTACGCCGCTGCACCAGCTACAAGTGATCCCAAATGAAGAATGTCGGCGAAACCTTTGTCTTCTTGACCGCGCATGTGAGCAAGAAAACTTCAGCCGTGTTGACCTTGTTGGCCTGCTCATTCCCAAAAACATTAAATGCGATGAACTTATACACCATAGCCAATGCTGCATCCTTAATGAATCCACTCGGCATTCCTACTGATGACTAGTTGTTAAACCCCGACAATTCTTGCCAAGCCTCTCTAACATTAAATGAAGGTGGTACATCGCGTGCACCTAAAGTTGGAAATCCAAATACCCCCTTCATAATACGAGGTGTCACAGCATACTCTTGACCCAACAGACGACATGTCATAGTATTGGATTCATCATCAAAATTCATCGTGCAATAGAATTCAACCAATAATGGGGAATAACCAGGCAATTCCATCATAGTATATTGCAGCAGTCCTAAGTTCTTTAAATATTTCTTAATTCTATCTTCAAGACCCAAACTTTGCATCAATTGCCAATTGAATTGATGCGGTCGAGTTATCTCTTGATGAATAAAGCGACGATAAAGTGTACCTTCCACTGGATTGTAAATGAGAATTGTGGCTGAGTACATTCTACCGATATCTTCCATGGATTCCTCCATAGGAACATCATCATCTCAAGGATTACGGGAGCTGGACCCGACCGCTTGCTTCGTTCGAACCATACTGATAAACATGTGAGTGGGCACTGGACGAACACGTATATACCCCTAAGCTTGCTCACGCACCTCCAACCAGGAAGAGACTTATTTTGCACGAGTTTCTTCAGTTTTTACATACTTTTGCTCTAGCTTTAATTTACTTTCATCTAGGCATTAGATTTTCGTTGTTCTACATTTATTCTATGCATTGTAATCGCTTTGGAGCGTTGTCGTCCGGACGAATTGATTTCCGTTCTCTACTGGGTTTTGATTGAACCCAACCATTGTTCTTCCAACGCTACATTATGGGTTTTATATATTTAATTCTTATTTTTATGATTAATTCTTATTATATTTCAATGTCTATGTATAGCTAAATTATTGTTCTAATACTAGGGTTTGTATGATTCTATCCTAAGTCTTGTGATTCTCATTGCTATTTACTTTCGGGCATTGATTTATGATTCTTGGTGCTAATTCTTATGTGTTAATTTCGATCAATCTTGATGCATACATAGTTGCCGGTTGAATACTTAACAGTTTAATTGTCAATCGATCTTGAATGCTAATCTGAATAAGCATTGAGTCGTGGCGAGATTGGAACATTCATAGGAAACTATTCTTTGTGATCTTTTTGGGTTACTAATTTTCACCTAGAGGCGTGGTGGTAATAGGAAAAATTAGTAATCTACTACAATTAATAAATAGCGAAATTGTTGGTTACATATGTGATCTTTCATCTTGGCTGGATTAAAATTGGTTAATAGGAAGCAGGATGAACATACACTGTGGGTAGGATTAATACATCCCTAGGGTTAGTCTTTCAGTCTTATTATCTCTTTGAGTATCTGTTTATTTATCTTTATTGCTTTATTTTGTTCTTGGCTTTGAATCTAAGATTTGAAGTCCCAAAACCTTCTCCAAATCCAAATCTGTCACTTGGATAATGATGAAGGATTATTGAGTTAGCTTCTGTATTTTCGCTTTGCAATCCATGTGGATACAATACTCGACTACCCTATCTACTTGCACGTTTTCGTGTTAGAAAAAGTAGCGATCAAATTTTGGCGCCATTGCCGGGGATTGTTCAGATCATATAGGAATAACTCGTTGATTTGGAATTATTAATTCGAGTTGTATTTTTATTTTATTTGTTTTACTTGCCAGGGCTAATTTCTCCCTTTTTCTCCAGGTAGTTTATGATTACAAGGTCCCAGGGATCTCCCGAGCAAACTTTAGATCCAGAAATCGAAAATACCCAAAGGGGAATGAGACAAGAAAGGAGACGGCAAGAGATGGCAGCGAATCCTGGCATCGGGGGTGTACGTCCCTTTGCATGCTGCGCGTCTTCTGGTAGAGTTTTTACTGAGATGCAGTGCCAGATGACGAATATGGGATTCCTCATCCCTGTTGTAGAGACGAGGCCACTAAATTACATGTACCGACCACCAGCTGAGCAGTTCAAGGTAGTGGATGGGGCACGGAAGTGAATGTGAATTTTTTTTTCGAGCTGAAGCCGGCTCTCATAAGTATGGTACTAGGAGAGCAATTCGGGGGAGGAGTGACTGAAGATCCAAATGCTCATCTGGAGACATTCTTGGATATATGTGACATATCAAGAAAGAATGGGGTGCCACAAGATACGATTCGGATGCGCATGTTCGGATTTTCTCTGCGCAGCCAGGCGAAGGATTGGTTCATGAGCCTGGACCGTACTAGGATAGACAGTTGGGGGAAACTTTGCGAGAAGTTTCTCTCGAAATATTTTCCACCGGCTAAAGCGCAGAAGATTATAGCCGAGGTCTCCCACTTCTCCCAACAAGGAGATGAATCTTTATTCGAGGCATGGGAGAGATTCAGGGGCTTATTGAGAAAGTGCCCTCAACATGGATTCTCCAAAGAGCAACAGATCACGCAATTCTACAGTGGGCTGACGCTGCATACGAGAAACATTGTGGATGCATCGGTTGGGGGATGCTTGTTGAACCGTCGAGTTGAGGAGGCCAACCGAATTATAGAAGAGATGGCTGCCAATAGCTATCAATGGTCGATGGAGAGGATACTTGTGGTAAAGGCAGTTGCGGTAGAGGTTGATCCCAGATACTACGATCTCATGGAGAAATTCACTCTGCTGAAAAGCCAGTTCGAGACGGAGAACGTAAATTATAAAAATCAGAGGAACCATCCTGGGAAAAATCCGGCACACCATCCTAACAATAGGAATCATCCCAACTTGTCGTATGCCAACCCCAACAACTTCCAGCAACCTCCATCGAGCTCGCGGTGCGAGAATGGGATGATTCGGGGCGAAGAAGCGAGCTTAGAGGATGCAGCAGTTGGTTGTGGCGACCAACAATTGGCAACTCAGCGAACTCGTTCATCGATGCGGTGGTCGAGGATTACAGTGGAATCCATGTAGAAAAGAATGGGCAAACACATGAAGATAATGGAGAACAGATTAGCCAAATAGTTGCACGGTGAATGCGCAACAAAGTCGAGCCAATTTCCTAGCACTACTAGGTAAACCCAATAAATCAATGCAATGCCATCCACTTGAGAAGTGGAAATTTTACGAGAACCACCGGAGCGAGGAGAAGGAAATCTGTTGAGCGAGGAGGAGCTCATGCCGAGCTAGCGGCCGAGCTAGCTACCGCTAACCCACCGCAGGAAAGAGGTGAAACGTTTGCTCGAGAAGCTAGCGGCGACCTAGCAACCGCTAGGCTGGCCGCGAGGAATGGTTCAGAGAGTTCGGACGAAGAACTAGTGACCGGCCTAACAACCGCTAGGTCGACCGCGAGGAAGAAGGCAGACGCAGCTCCAGCGCCTAGCGACCATCCTCGTGATCGCGAGTGTGGCCGCGAGGTAGTCCAGAAGAAGATTCTGCCAACTTACACTCCTCCGGTCCCTTTCCCAAGTCGGCTAGCAAAGTCGAAATATGACGAGAAGTTCGACCGATTCAAAGAGATATTCCAAAAAGTAAACATCAACAGACCTCTCTTTGATGCCCTTATCTGTGTTCAACCGCTTGGAGCTGGAGAAAATGAAGTCAACTAAAATTTCATTGATGATGGCTATAAGGTCAGTCACATATCCTAAGGGAATAGTTGAAGATGTGTTGGTAAGAATTCGGGACTTTGTCTTTCCTGCTGATTTTGTTATCTTAGACATACCTGAATTCAAGAATCAACCATTAATCCTAGGTAGGCCTTTTCTAGCCACTGGTCGTGCTTTAATTGATTTGCAGGAAGGTGATCTCACTTTTCGTTTCAATGATGAGGAGCTACAAATTTCAATATATGATGCCATCAAGGAACACGATATCCAAAAGAAGGAGGAGTGTTATAGCATCACCACTGCCACAACTAAACCAATTTCGAGCTTTAATGTCAACCGACCATTTGACGAGCATGCTACAAAGAAGAGATGGACTCGGTATGGAACCCCGAGTGATTCATTCAAGTTTGGGGGAGGCCACTTCCACACTCAGTGGTGGTCTGCAGTCAATGCTAAGTATAGGAGCAAGCACATGTTTGGAAAGAAGTCGGCTGCCAAAACGCCAGATTGGTCGATTGATCGAGGTATGAAATGGTCTAGATAAAGACATTAAATCATGCACTTGTTAGAAGGTAACCCAATCTTTTTATTTTGTTTTGCTTTCGCTTTTGTTTTTGTTTTCGTTTTGTTCGTTCTTATTTTGTTTTTCTTGTTTTGTTTTGTGTCTGTTTGGGGTTAGTTGAATGACGAGCAGCCAATGATGAGAATTGTTTTTATTAAAAAATCGATTGCAACTGATTTTGTGAGACGAAACATGTTATGATTATTGTGAGTATTGAGCCTTTGAGAACTTGATCACATTTTGAAATCTGTGAGACTTGAGCATTTGATTGTCATATCTTTGCGATCTTGTTTCTTTCTCGTGTGAATAGTTTGAAATAGCATGTGTTTCTCTAGAACTTGCTCTGGATCTTTTGAGGTTGCATTGATGTGCTTAAAATTGGGAGATGATATTAGGCATTCTTTTCTTAGCTTATATACTATCAAACACTAACTTTATTATTCATATTATCCTTTGATGAGCTGTTTGAGCCTACCTTATTCTTTCATGAAGCGCGGGTTGGGTTATGTTGTTAGTGCGGTTGGCGCTTGAATTGAGGGTTGAGAAAAGAAAATAGAAGATGAAAAGTGAAAATCGAAAATAGTTGCTTCCATATAAGTTCAAAAAAAAAAAGTTGACACAAGTGTGTGGAAAGAACATAAATGGGCGAGTAGCTAGTGCTTTGAGATGAGTATATCACTTATATAATAAGTGTGATGTTAAATAAAGAAAAATGACTTCTTGGTATGGAAAATTGAAATGAATTGTGAAAGTTTGGGAATTGTGTCTTATGATACTTATGGTGTTTTCATTATGGGATTATGAGTCACTTAGCCTAAATATATCATACCTTACCAAAGAGCCTACATTATAACCCGTTATAAAGACCTTTTTGATCTTGGTTCTTAAGCACATATTTGAGCAATGAAGAATTAGAAGATTTGCAAGCTTATGGTAGATTCCGTGTGTTTTTAAACTTTGAGAGTATACACATCCTCCTTGTACACTTGAGTGTTTGAGATTTATATATATATATATATATATCCATGTTGTGAGGATTAAAGTTTGAAAAGGCTTGTGCTTATGGTTATTATGATATGTGGAGTTTAACGGAAGATGTTGTGATTTGATTCATTGATGTGAATCTTTTGTTGCTCATTGCTTTGAGGCGTTTTGCTGTTGTCGTTCGACTCATTCCCTGTCTTTTGGTTGTCTTTCGTTTGTTCTGTTTTGTTTGGGGACAAACAATGCTTCAAGTTTGGGGGTTTGATGAACGCGATTTTTACCCGTTTATTCATGCTTTATTTAAATAATTTTAGATCAGTTAAGTGCGTTTATATAAGTGATTTCAATGCTTTCATCTATTTTTGGTAGATACTGCTCTTGGGTTCCTCTTTGGTGTTTTGTAGGCTTATAAGATGATAATCGAAGCATGAAGCGAAGCACGAGCAAAGAAGGATAAGAGCGAGGGCTAGCGGCCACCGCCAGCGACCGCTAGCCGGTGCGAGCTCGGTGAAAACATGCAGGCGGTTTCGCGATCGACCTAACGACCGCTAGGCAAAGACAAGCGACCGCAAGTCTGCCCACGAGAGACTCAGAAAAGCACGTTTGAAAGCTAGCGGCCGAGATCGCGACCGCGAGCTCGACGCGAGGCATTCAAATGATCGCGAACACGCGCGGCGCATCGAGGACCGACTAACTCGAGCTCACGGTGAGCTCGCGGCTGGGAGGCGGATGGGCGCGGTGGGGTTTCGACCCTGCGCTATATATACCCTAGGCTTGCTCACGCGCTCCAACACGGAAGATACTTATTTTGCACGATTTTCTTACATTTTTCACATCGTTTGCTCTAGCTTTAATTTACTTTCATCTTGGCATTAAATTTTTATTGTTCTACATTTATTCTACTCATTGTAATCGCTTTGGAACGTTTTCATCCGGACGAATTCAGATTTCCGGTTCTCTACTTGGGTTTGGATTCAAACCCAACCATTGTTCTTCCAACGCTACATTACAGGTTTTATCTATTTAATTCTTATTTTTATGATTAATTCTTATTATATTTCAATGTCTATGTATAGCTAAATTCTTGTTCTAATCCTAGGGTTTGTATGATTCTATCCTAAGTATTGTGATTCCTGCTGTTGCTATTTACATTCCAGACATTGATTTGTGATTCTTAGTCTAATTCTTATGTGTTAATTTCGATCAATCTTGATGCATACATAGTTGCTAGTTGATTATATGATTTTAATTGTCAATCGATCTTGAATCATGCAATCTGAATAAGCGCTTGAGTCGTGGTGAGATAGGAACATTCGTAGGAAGATATTCTTTGTGATCTTTTGGAGTTACTAATTTTCACTAGAGGCGAAAAAGTAATAGGAAATTTAGTAATCTACTACCACAATTGTAAATGGCGAAATTGTTGGTTACATATGTGATCTTCATCTTGGTTTGGATTAAGATTGGTTAAAAGGCGGGATGAACATACATTGTGGGTAGGATTAATACATCCCGAGGTTAGTCTTCGATCTTATTATCTCTTTAAGTATTTGTTTATTTGTCTTTATTGCTTTATTTTGTTCTTGGCTTTGAATCTAAGATTTGAAGTCCCAAAACCTTTTCCAAAATCAAATCGTCACTTGGATAATGATGAAGGATTATTGAGTTAGCTTTTGTATTTTCATGTTGCAATCCATATGGATACTATACTCGACTACCCTATCTACTTGAACGTTTTCGTGTTAGAAAATAGTGTGATCAAGCACGCCTCGGCAGCTCTCGGCAGGCTGGGCGACGGTGGACGAGGAGGCAGGCGGCGGATGGTTGCTGGGCGTGCGTTGTGGGCTGTGCCCTAGCGCGCACGGCCCAGCCCATTTTGGGCCGACCAGCTCAGTTTCGGCCCAAACCCGATTATTCGACCCGATTCTAGTTTTTTCGACCTGACCCGGCCCAGTACACTGTTTCGCCCGTTTTCAATTTTTTTTTTGCCCAAATCAAGTTTTGACGAATCCAGTCTGTGCCTGTGCACGCGAGGCCCGTTTCGAGATTTGTTTGAAGATCTGTACTTTGTAAATTTATGTAATAAATTTGGTAGAAAAGTACAGGTTCCACGAGTGGGCCGCGATGAACGAATTTATTTTATTTTTATCGTTCAAAGCATGTCGTGGATGTTTAAATTATGCAGAAGCATGCTATGTATGTTTAATTACGTAGATAAACATGTTGTATGTTTTCGTGATTGGATGAGCATAGTAAGCATGCTATGATTATCGTGTTTTTGAAGCATATTTTTGAATTCTACGAGCATGTTTTACATGTTGAGTTCTATAGAAAGCATGCTAGGATTACGTGATCTGCATGGACAAACCTTTTGAAACAAAAAGACTAAGCAAGAAACCCGACATATTAATTTCTAAAATTAAGATGTCAAGACCTCCACCTTTGATCTCTAAACAAAGTGATACACATTATGAGTGGCGATCCACAGCGTGGCTTGCTTGCACTATTTATCATAAGTTTGTTAGATGAGATTTCTAAATAAAATTTTAATCTATTGAAGTGGGAGTTTCATGTGTAAACATCCACATGCGTGGTTTACATATCGATTTTCATAAATTCTCTAGAGATAGATTTAAAGAGATTTTAAAATGAGATGACAAAAGAATTTGGATTGGGCGGCATGGTCAGAGTGGTATGCAATTCTAAAATTCATTTCTCTTTGTTAAAATTGTGGTCATTGCTTAGGCATTACCTCAAGTACAACTTCATGAAGTCATGCTGTGATAGTGATGTGGTGCAGTAAGGTCAATCATTAATTATATTTTTATAAGGATAAGTTAACATGGATTGAAATTAAACAACTAAAGGTATATTTTAGTGCAGTC
This sequence comes from Salvia rosmarinus, assembly GCA_036937905.1. NCBI lineage: Eukaryota > Viridiplantae > Streptophyta > Magnoliopsida > Lamiales > Lamiaceae > Salvia > Salvia rosmarinus. The sequence continues at coordinate 242,385 of JAODLM010000832.1, forward strand.
GGGGGTTCATGTGTTAACGTCCACGCGTGGATTGCATGTGGGATTCTTTGGGTGATTGGAGGTTTCAATTAATATTGTTTTATCAAAGGTTACAATATTATTATTACGAATTATGTGTGATCGTATGCTTATGTGTTTACATTGCTTTTCGGATATGTCTCTTACAGATTATCAATATGCTGCTTTAAAATCCTCTATCCGGTCCAAATTTTATCAGTGGAAGCGAAACATGGAATATGTTCTTATCAGAAGAACACATGTTTGTTCTCACTACTCCAAACCCGATGCCTTATTGACGCATCGACGAATGAGCAGCGAGAGACAAGCAGACTTTGGCATAAGTCGAATAATATGGCCAAATACTATATGATGACTACTATGTCCAAAGGCTTGTAGGCTGCAACATCGATCGATGGTGAGCGGACGAAATATGGTGAGTCTCGAGAGTAAGTTTGGGCGGTCGGATCGGACGATCTGCTTCCACACAATGAGGAGAAATCGTGGCGTGTGGGATGGAAAAAGGAAGTTCGGTCCATGAACATGTCTCCCATAACTCATTTCATGGATAGTCTTGATCTTTTAGGATGAGGTATTGTGGCCGAAGCGAGGTTGATATCATCCTTAACACGTTGCCCAAGTCTTTTGAGAATTTTTGCGTAAAGGCGATCATGAGCAAGACCGAGTATACACTTAGTCTGTTGTTAAATGATCTCGTGGCCGCGGAAGGTGTCATGGGAAAGGGAGCACATGCCCTTGCTAGCATATCTAAGGGCCCCAATTTTCCATTGAAATGTGGAAGAAGAAAAAGGGGTGCCAAAGGTGGTAGAGGTAAGGAAGATAGTGGGAGCAGTGGGAGCAAGAACATGATGGCCACCGGAGGCTTGAAAAAGCGAAGGAGAGATAAGTGCTTCAAGTGTGGCAAGGCGGGCATTGGAAGGCTAAGTGCCCCGTCCTCAAGGCTCATAGTCGCCATTTTCTTTAATGTGAAACATGTTTATTTGGTTCTACTCATTCGGGGTAGTAGATCACAGGTGCGGTGATCATGTTTGTTACACATTGCGAGGGGTTCCTTGTAGGAAATCTGATTTTAACCCTCTCGAGGAACTATCTTGGATGTTTAATTCACCATACATTGATTATATACCTAGCATGCACCTATATAATTAATTGCAACACGTTGGTGTTTTCTCGTATTTACACCGTGAATTTGCGGACAAGGATTGGATCAAGACTCGTGCTTTGATCTTACGGATTTGTGTCCCGATTGCCTAAACTCGATGCCGAGTGAGGACAATCTATGGAGAGTGCTATAGAAATTGCCTTCTTCCTCACCTAGAGTTTTCAAAATCTCACTATGTGGGAATAGTAATTCTCGAAAATTTCACTCTTGGATTAGGGTTTAATTTTCCCTCATCTTATATTTATAATGCAATCTAAATCTATCAAGATAGAATTTATGCATATCTAATAAATATATTAATATAACTTAAGATAGAGAGGATCGAGAGCGAGTCGGTAGCACTCTAAAGGGAGATGGATGATTTTCACTAAGATCCGAACTAGATGGGCGGCCAGGGATCAAATGCAAGGAATAAAGATTGGCATCAAATAAATTAATTATCTTATGTTCAGCCCAGAACATAAATTAATTCATAAACATTTATTTATGCCACTAGAGAATAAATGCTGACTTACCCCTTTATTTTCGAAGTTGAGTCGGGCTTGCACTTAGACTTCACGAATCCGCGTATTTAAGCTATCGTACGTCCATTAATTATTTAAAGCGTTACATTGCTTAAAATAATTAATATCTTTAATTCATAAGTAGTACCACTCGACCTTATTATTGTACTTGAGATAACTCGACTGCGGGGTTTAGTACAATAAACCTTTGAGCTCCTTAAGGGGACATCATCGTCCTAAGCGGATACGGTGACTCGACACGGTAACTAGCATGACATACAACCTTGCCACCACCGAGATGCGAGAGAATCTTGGGTTATCTCATGTAACCCTCACCCATAACAAGTCAGTGATGGTCGGCAATTCATACTCACCTAATACTTTATCGAGGTTTAGATCAGCGTAAAGTCACCGAGATCTAGGTTCTTCACGATGGTCGGATAGAAGAACTCATCTCCTGTGATCCATCAATACGTCGAGCGTACTAGCATAGACAAGCAACTAAGTCAAGTCACTTCTTATCTATACATGCAGCCTATACGGACAACTCGTCCTCAAGTTGTCTCGGTTTGTGATACTTTTATATCTCATTAAACGACCAATCATACGGACTTACATGATCTACAACACTTTGTATGATCTAACTTATATATGAGATAAGGGGACATACATATGCAATCAAGTAAACAATTCGGATAGGAGATTGTAATAGTGGTAACGAGGAAACATTATATCAAGCTCAACCAAAGCGCTTCCGATATACAAATCAACAATCTCCCACTTATACTAAAGCAAAACTTTTAGTATACAATGTGTCTCTCTACTAGCTATTACAAACAACACCGTCACTTTGCTTCTCCCACTTATACAAAAGTTTCCTTTCTAGCGGGTGCCATCTTGCAATCGAGTCCTCGAATATGCTCTTCGTAGACTTTTGCGGCGGAGCTCTTCGTGAATGGGTCGACTAGGTTATCCATGGTACCAATCTTTTCAATCGGCCGTCTCCTCGTCTAACGATTTCTCGTATGACATGGTACTTCATCTATGTTTTGGTTGCCTTGTGGGTCCGTGGTTCCCGAGTTTGCCACTACACGAGTTATCACGATGAACTATGATACTCTTGGGCAAACCGGTACCACATCTAGATCCATGAGGTGGTTCTTGAACCATCTGACCTCTTTACTTTGACCTCCAAAGCGGCTACATATTCGGCTTCCATGGTAGAATCCATAATGCATTCTTTGCTTTGCACTCATGAGGATCTGACTCCTCCTCCCAAGATAAACACATGGCAGGGTAGACTTTTCTCATCACGGTCGACTTGGAAATCAAGTCTGAATAACCCAAAGGCATTAGACTATCTCGCATGGTAAACTAGCCTATAATCTCGAGTCCTTTTCGGTGCTTGAGTATATGCTTCTGTGATCTAATAAACTTGTCGAGTTAGGCGATATCTAGCTACTATACTACCGCATAGCGAGATATCGGGTCTCGTACATAGCATTGCATACATGAGACTTCCTACGGCGAGCGTAAGGAACTTGTCTCATTTCCTCTATCTCGCTTTGCGGTCATGGTGTCGCTCCTTGAAATAAAGGAACACCATGCACGAAATGTAGCAATCCTTTCTTGGCGGTCTTAATACTAAGCCAGGTAATCACGGTATCAATGTAAGACTCACGAGATAAGCTCAATATTTTCCTCTTGCGATCTCGGTAAACCTTGATCCTAAGAATGTGTTGCATCTCCTAAGTCTTTCATTTGAAACCGATCGGATAACCAACTCTTTCGATCGATAACAACTTCACATTGTTGCCAGTAGAAGGATGTCATCTCGTAAAGTGCAAGCTCTACATCATCACCGTTGACATCTATACGATACACACAACTTTAGCTAAGCGATTGGGTAAATCCATAGGACTTTACCACATCGTCAAAGCATAAGTTCGAGGATCGTGAAGCTTATAAGTCCATAAATGGACTTCTTAAGCTTCCATACTAGATGCTCTTCACTCTTCACCGCATAACCTTCGGGTTCTTTGCATATAGATGTCTCTACCTTCTTCAAGATAACCGTTTAAGCGGTTTTCACGTCCATTTGCCAAACCTCGAGGTTTAAGTGGGCTGCTATGGCGTAAGAATTACGATGGACTTGAGCATTGCTTCTACATTTAAAAGGTCTCATCGAAATCGATGTCCTCAATCTGAGTGTACCCCTTCGCCACAAGCACGGCTTTAAAAGCGAAACCTCTCCATCTGAATCTCTTCCTCTTGTATACCCACTTACTACCTATGGCTTCCTTGCCATCCGGTAGAGTGTCTTTTCGTATACATCCATAGGCATTATGGACTCGATTTCTAAGTCCATAGCGGTGTGCCATGATCTTGCATCAATGTCTTGTATCGCCTCACTATATGTCCATGGGTCGATTATTGCTGCTTTCGTTTCATGTGACTAAATCGGAAGATCCACCCACGAACATAAATCGCTCGGGTTGACGAACAACCCTCCCACTACTGACAGGCGTTGCGGCCTGATAGCGATGGGTGCGATAACTTGTGTTTCTCTATCTTGCACAACTTGCTGGATATGTGCCACTTGTACGGTCGGTATCTCCAGTGGAACTCGATCGACTTCAATTTCTTGAAGTATCTGGTGTTGATCCCTCCCACTGACACGATATCTCGTACCTTTGGTTTAATCGGTGGCGGAATACGATCATCTTCTAATTCTTGAAGAATGATTTTAACTTTGGATTTATGGTTTTCATATAATCATCTTCTAAGAATCGGGCATTAGTCTAATAATGACCTTCTAATCCTTAGGACTATAGAAATAACCACCTTCGTTCCTCTAGGATAGCCGATAAATGACGCTTGCTTGATCTAGACTCGACTTGTCGACCTTCTTGTTCGACATATCTTTGGACTACCCCATATCATTATGTGGTTTAAGCGAGGCTTGCGCCCAAACCATAACTTTCGAAATGAGTCTTTTCGATTGACTAGATTTAGCAAATATGCATTTGTTTCTAAGCGTACCCCAGAACAAAATAAGCAATGTTGTATAACTCATCATCGATCTAACCATTTCTAAAAGAGTCTTATTTCTTTACTCGACACACCATTTTCTTGTGGTGTGCCGGTGTAGTGGTGGGAGGTAATCCCACGCTGCGCAAATAGTCCATAAACTCGTTCTTGAGGTATTCGCCACATGATCGGACCGCGATGACTTGATAATTTACCAAGCTTCGTCTCCACTTCCGCCTTAAATTCTTTGAATTTCTCAAAGCATTCAGACTTGCGGTGAAGCGGTATATATCCGTACCTTGAGTGTCGTCGATGAAAGTGATAAAATACTTGTACCCTCCATGAGCTTGTGTGGACATGGGTCCACACAGTCGAAATGGACTAGCTCAACATTTCTTTGGCTCTATAACCCTTCGCTTTGAAGGTGCGGTCAACATCTTTCCTTCTACGGATTCACGGTGCGGAGCAGATGGCGTGATATCATCCAGCGTTCCAATCTTAGCGGTCTTTGGATCTATTTAGATTGATGTGACCTAATCTAAGATGCCGAGAGAAATGTGGTGTCATCTTCGAAGAAAACTTTCTCTTTTTAAGGTTTTATGTAGATGCAACATAATTAAAGGTATTATGTTTGTCGAGAAATAGTATAAAAGCGAATTATATAAAGTGCCACCACAGATAACCGTTATTTCTTATGATAGAAACACCACTATCAAAAACAATGAATATCAATGAATAAATAGTTTGGAAACGGAAATAAGGTTCCACCGAAACTCCGGCACATATAAAACGTCTTTCATTACTAAAACTGCTCTATCAAAACATAAAGAAACATCTCCGACTGCAACGGCCTCGATTTTTTCCGCGTTGCCCATGGAGCTCGTTATATCGCCATTATGCAGCTCCCTTGTCCGTAGGAACCCCTGCAAGGTGTAACAAACATGATCAGTCGCACCCGTATCTAATACCCATGAATGAGTAGAACAAGTCGCTAAACATATTTTCGTTACTAAAGCAAATGGCGTACCATGAGCCTTGAGCATAGGGCACTTAGCCTTCCAATGCCCGATCCTTGCCGCACTTGAAGCACTTGCCCCTCTCCTTTGGCTTTTCAAGCCTCCGGTGGCAGTCATGTTCTTGCTCCCCTTTGGTTCCTTTGCCTCTACCATCTTTGGTGCCCTTTTCTTCTTCCATTTTTCAACGGAAAATTTGGGCCCTTAGATGTGCTAGCAAGGCATGTCTCCTTTGTCCATGACTCCTTCTCGGCCACGAGATCATTAAGCAGCGGTGAGTGTATACTCGGTCTTGCTCATGATCGCGTTCACCGAAAAGTTCTCAAAGACTTGGGCGGTGTGTTGAGGATGATATCAACCTTGGCCGCCGTCGATACCTCCTCCCAGCGATCAAGACTATCCATGAGATGAGTCGTGTGGGAGACATGTTCATGGATCGAACTTCCTTCTTCCATCCTACACGCCAAGATCTCTCATTGTGTGGAAGCGATGTCCGATCCGACTACCCAAACTTACTCTCGAGACATTACCATATTTGGATCGCGTCGCCATCGATCGATTTAACCGCAAGCCTTTGGACATAGTAGTCATCATATAGCATTTGGCCATATTGTTTGACTTATGCCAAAGTCTGCTTGACTCTCGCTGCTTATTAGTCGATCGTCGATGGGACATCGAGGTTTGGGAGAAGTGAGAACAACCATGTGTTCTTCAGCGATAAGAACATATTCCATGTTTCGTTTCCACTCGATAAAATTTGGACCGGATAGAGGATTTTTTGCGAGCATATTAATAATCGGTGTAAGAGACATATCTGAAAAGTAATGTAAACACATAAGCATACGATCGCACATAATTCGTAACAATAATATTGTAACCTTTTGATAAAACAATATTAATTGAAACCTCCAATCGCCCAAGGAATTCCACATGCAAGCCACGCGTGTGGACATTTACACATGAACCCCTCGATCAGACTAAAATATACCTTTTAGTCGTTTAATTTCAATCCATGTCTACTTATCCTTATGACAAAATAAAATTAATGATTGGACCTTACTAGACCACATCACTATCACAAGAAGGGACTTTGCGGAAAGTTGTACTTGAGGTGATGTCTAAGCAATGACCACAATTTTAACATCAGAAAATGAATTCTTAGAATTGGCATACTCACTAGGACATACCGCTTCCAATTCAAATTCCTTTGTCTTCTCATTTTAAATCTATCTCTAGAGAACTTATGAAAATCGCATATCTGCAGCCACGCGTGTGGGCGTTACACATGAAACTCCCACTACTCGATAGATTAAAATGTTTTATTTAGAAATCTCATATAACAAACTTATGATAAGCAGTGCAAGCAAACCCGCAGCGTGTGGGCGTTTTACTCACAAAGGCGTATCACTTTGTTTAGAGATCAAAAAGTGGAGGTCTTGACATTTTAATTTTAAAATTAATATTTCGGGTTTCTTGCTTAGTCTTTTGTTTCAAAAGGTTTGTCCATGCGAGATCACGTAATCTAGCATTCTTTTCTATAGAACTCGACATGTAAAACATGCTCATGAATTCTAAAATATGCTTGAAAACGCGATAAACCTAGCATGCTTACTATGCGCATCGATCACAAAACATATAATATGTTTATCTACGTAATTAAACATACATAGCATGCTTACGCATAATTTAAACATCGAGACATGCTTTGAGCGATAAAAATAAAATAAATTGTTCATCGCGGCCCCACTCGTGGATCTGTGCTTCTTGCCTAATTTATTACATAAATTTGCAAAGTCTGATCTTCATAAAAATCTGGAAGCAGACCTCGCGTGCAGACGGCGGACGGATTCGTCAAAAGCGGATTTGGGCGAAAAAATAAAAGCGGACCAAACGTTGGATCGGGCGGGTCGGATCAAAATCTTAAGCGGGTCAAAATTTGGTGCGGGCGAAAATCCGGGTTTGGGCAGCGAGCCGGTCAGCCTGATGTGAAGCGGGCAGGTGCGCTAGAGGCGCGACCCATGCGCACACCTGACATCATCAGCCTCCTACCGGCGCGTCGCCCGTGTCGCCGAGAACCGCCATGGCCTGCCCGTCCTACCGAGCGACGTCGCCCAGCCTCGCCGAGCCTTACCTGGAAAACCGCGCACGTCTCACGCGCTATCGGCTGAGACTTGGCCGAGAAAATAGCGCGCCCAGCCTGCCGAGGAGCGCCGAGCAGCATCGTACATCCTGGCCGAGAGGCCTTGCGCGTGCCGTCGCCCACCGGACCAACCTCACCAGCGCTGCCGGATGGGACGAACGCCGAGCCATCTCGCCGCGGTGTATCGGAAAGCGCCGAGAAAACCTACACGCGACTCGGCGCTGGTAACGCCCAGCCCTACCGAGACCGCCGGCGGCGTTGGCCGATCTGCGTCGAGAACTTGCCGAGCTACCGCCGAGCCCGAACCGCCGAGGGTGCCGAGCCACGTCGCCCGATGCCACCGAGGGGTGTCGGGGCAACGACTCGCCGAGTGGCCGGCGAGTCCGTCGAGGCGTGCCAGGTGTCCCGATCGAAACCGCACGCCTGGCTGCCGAGCCCGCCGTCCGATGTCGCGAGCGATCGCGGCGACCACGCCTCTGGCGCTGTCTTTGCCGACGATGGCGCGCCATCTGCCGAGGCGTGTCCGGGCGCTGCCGAAGGCTGCTGCCACGCGACCCACCGAGCCATGTCGCCCATCCGAGCACGATGCCGTCCCTGTCCGCCCGACGTGCTACCGAGAAATGCACGCACGCTTCCGAGCGGCGTGCGTCCGATTTCCGCTGGCCTCCGTCGTCTCGTTCTTCGTGCTTTTATCTTCGTACTTCTTTTACAGATAAGATTTACAAGAAAAAATCTAATCTAACCACGGATTTTCTCGTGGTGAAAAACAAAATCCGACAAAAATAAAACGAGCCATGATTAACGAGAGATTCATAATTATTTAATTGCGCACGTTATAATCAAACATTAATTAATCCAGCAGGCAAGATTCGATCCCGTGCATCGATACCAATTGTAGGGAAATATGATTTTAACCTCTTCCGGGATCTATCTTGGATGTTTAATTCACCATACATTGATTATATACTAGCATGCACCTATATAATTAATTGCAACACGCTGATGTTTTCTCGTGTTTACGGGAATTTGCGAGCAAGGATTGGATCAAGACTGTGCTTTGATCTTCCGGATCGTGGTCCGATTGCCTAAACTCCAATGTCGAGTGAGGACAATCTATGGAAAGTGAGATAGAAATTCGCCTTCTTCCTCACCCTAGAGTTTTCGAAAATCTCACTATGTGGGAATAGTAATTCTCGAAAATTTCACTCTTGGATTAGGGTTTGATTTTCTCTCACCTTATATTTATAATGCAATCCTAAATCCTATCAAGATAGAATTTATGCATATCTAATAAATATAATAATATCACTTAAGATAGAGAGGATCGAGGCGAGTCCCAAGGGACTCAAAGGAGGTGGACGATTTTCACTAAGCTCCGAGCACGGATGGGCCGGCCAGGATCAAATGCAAGTAATAAAGATGGGCCTCAAATAAATTAATTATCTTATGTTAGCCTGAACATAGATTAATTCATAAACATTTATTCATGACACTAGAGAATAAATGCCGACTTATCCCTTTATTTCGAAGTTGAGTCGGACTTGCACTTAGACTTCACGAATCCCGTATTTAAGATATCGACGTCCATTAATTATTTACGATTGCTCGATCGCTTAAAATAATTAATATCTTTAATTCCATAAGTAGTACCACTCAACCTTATTATTGTACTTGGATAACTCAACTGCGGGGTTTAGTACAATAAACCTTTGAGCCCCTTAAGGGACGTTATCATCCTCAACGGATACAAATGACTCGACACAAGTAACTAGCATGACATACAAGACGCCACCACCCAAGATGCGAGGAGAATCTTGGGTTATCTCATGTAACCTCACCCATAACAAGTCAAAGTGATGGTCAAGAACTCATACTCACCTAATACCTCATAAGATAATTAATTTATTTGAGGCCCATCTTTATTCCTTGCATTTGATCCCCTGGCCGCCCATCCAGCCTGTAGCTAAGGTGAATTAAGCCTCTCTCTAGAGTCCCATCGACTCGACTTGATCCTCTCTATCCTAAAGGATATTATTATATTTATTAGATATGCATAAATCTTATCTAGATAGGATTTGGGAGTGCATTATAAAATATAAGGTGAGAGAGAGAAAATCAAGGCTAATCCTCAATCATTATTTTCGAGAATTACCATAGTCCATTGGTGAGAATTTTGAAAATTTGAGAGAAAAGAAAGAGTTGATTTTCTATAGCATTCTCTATAAATTGTCCTCACTCGACATTGGAGATTAGGCAACCGAGATACGACCCGTAAGATCAAAGCACGAGTCTTGATCCGCTCATCCCCATGCATTAGCGAGGGTAAACACGAGAAAACTCCTACGTGTTGCAATTAATTATATAGGTGCATGCTAGGCATATAATCAATGTATGGTGAATTAAACATCCAAGATAGATCCTCGGGAGAGGGTTAAAATCAGATTTCCCTACAATTGGTATCAGAGCCTGGGATCAGTATCTTGGCTCTGTTGGATTAATTCACGTTTGATTATAACGTGCACAATTAATTAATTGTGAATTTGCCGTTCATCGTGGCTCGTTTTAATTTTGTCGGATTTTGTTTTTCACCACGAGAAAATCCGTGGTTAGATTAGATTTTTTTCCTGTAAATCTTATCTATAAAAGAAGAACGAAGACGAAAGCACGAAGAACGAGACGACGGGAGTTCACCAGAATCGGACGCAAGGCGCGAGGGCATGTGGGCTATGGCATGCGTGGCGTGCTCGGCGCTCGCAGCCGCGCCCTCGCCGCGTGCGGCGTTTCTCGGGCAAAGCGGGCGGACGAGGACGACGGGCCACACCGGCGTCGGGCGACACGGCGCCGCTTGGCGAGCAGTGCGGTGCGAGGTGCACGCTGCGCGTGGATGCCTCGGCACCGCTTCGGCGTTGAGCGTCTGCGCGCCGGCGGTGCTCGAGCGGTCATGGGCACACACGTTGCGAGCAGCGGCGCGTCGATGCGCGCACGGGGCGGACGGGCGCGTGTTGTCGCTTGAGATCCCCGGCGTCCCTCGTGAGTGCCTTCGCGACCGCGAGGAATCCCGCGAGGCGGCACGCCAGACACGGGCGATGTGGGGCGCGTGAATTTCGAGCGAGGCCTCGGCGGCGCTCGGTGGCCTCACAGAGACGTGCGCGGAAACTCTCACCGACGCCGACAAGGCCTGGCGCCCCGACGGCCTCGGCGGTCGCGCTAGCGCCGCGTCGCAATTTCAAGCGCCGCCACTCGGCCACCGAAGCGGCGGAGGAAACCTCAACACGCGCTGATTTCTCGGCGTGCGGCGGCGGCTTCAGCGATTATCACGCAGAAACCTCAAGTCAGGCGATTTGTTCGGGCGAGCGGCGCAGCGAGGAAGCGGCGGGATGCTGGTAGCGGCATGGTGCGTGTTCTAGCGCGTGGCCCAGCCCGCCTCTACACGACCGGCCCGTTTTGTTTTGGCTGACCCGACCCGTTTGTCCTCGACCCGATTCGTAGGCCGATTCGATTTTCGACCGGCCCAATTTTTCAACCCGGTTCGCCTGCTCCAATGATCCGCCCGCTTTCAAATCCGCTTTGATGAATCCGTCCGCGTCTGCACGCGAGGCCCATTTTTCGAGTTTGAAGATTCAGACTTTGCAAATTTATGTAATAAATTAGGCGGAAGTACTGTGATCCACGAAGTGGGCAGCGATGAAAGATTTTATTTTATTTTTATCGCTCAAAGCATGTCGTGGATGTTTAAATTATGCGTAGCATGCTATGTATGTTTAATTACGTAGATAAACATGTTATATGTTTTCGTGATTGGATGAGCATAGTAAGCATGCTAGGTTTATTGCGTTTTTTCCAAGCATATTTTAGAATTCTGCGAGTATGTTTTACATGTTGAGTTCTATAGAAAGCATGCTAGGATTACGTGATCTGCATGGACAAACCTTTTGAAACAAAAGACTACGACATATTAATTTTTAAATTAAAATGTCAAGACCTCCACTTTTGATCTCTAAACAAAGTGATACGACCGTGAGTAAACGCCCACATGCGTGTTTGCACTTTTTATCATAAGTTTTTAGATGAGATTTCTAAATAAAACATTTTAATCTATTGAGAAGTGGGAGTTTCATGTGTAAACGCCCACACGCTGTGGCTTGCATATGCGATTTTCATAAGTTCTTTAGAGATAGATTTAAAATGAGATAATAAAGGAATTTGGATTCGAAGCGGTATGGTCCTAGTGAGTATGCCAATTTAAGAATTCATTTTCTCATTTAAAATTGTGGTCATTGCTAGACATCACCTCAAGTACAACTTCCCACAAAGTCCCTTCTTGCGATAGTGATGTGGTTCAGTAAGGTCCAATCATTAATTTCATTTGTCATAAGGATAAGTTGACATGGATTGAAATTAAACGACTAAAAGGTATATTTTAGTCCGGGTCGAGGGTTCATGTAAACGCCCACACGCGCGTGGTTTGCATGTGGGATTCCTTGGGCGATTGGAGGTTTCAATTAATATTGTTTTATCAAAAGGTTACAACATTATTGTGACGAATTATGTGCGATCATATGCTTATGTGTTTACATTACTTTTCAGATATGTCTCTTACACCGATTATCAACATGCTCGCACAAAATCCTCTATCCGGTCTGAATTTTATCGAGTGGAAACGAAACATGGATATGTTCTTATCGCTGAAGAACACATGTTTGTTCTCACTACTCCCAAACCCGATGCCCTTACTGATGCATCGACTAATGAGAAGCGAGAGTCAAGCAGACTTTGGCATAAGTCAAACAATATGGCCAAGTGCTATCCGATGACCACGATGTCCAAAGGCTTGCACCGCAAAGATCGATCGATGGTAGACGGATCGAAATATGGTCAAGTCTCGAGTAAGTTTGGGCAATCGGATCGAACAAACCGCCACACAATGAGAGAAATCTTGGCGGTAAGATGGAAGAAGGAAGTTCGGTCCACGAACATGTCTCCCATACGACTCATCTCATGGATAGTCTTGATCGGTTGGGAGGAGGTATTGACGCGGTTGGGTCGATATCATCCTCAACACACCGCCCAAGTCTTTGAGAATTTTCGTGAACGCAATCATGAGCAAGACCGAGTATACACTTAGTCGGCTGTTTAATGATCTCGTAGCTCATGAAGCGAGTCATGGGCAAAGCGAGCACATGCTCTTGCTAGCACATCTAGGGGCCCAAATTTTCCAATAAAATGGAAAAAGAAAAGGGCACCAAAGGTGGTAGAGTGCAAGGAACTAGTGGGAGTAATGGGAGCAAGAACATGTTCGCCAACGGAGGCTTGAAGAAGCCAAAGGACAAAGGGTGTGCTTCAAGCGCGGCAAGACTAGGTATCGAAGGCCAGTGCCCTATGCTCAAGGCTCAAGGTACGCCATTTGCTTTAGTAACGAAACATGTTTAGCGACTTGTTCTACCCATTCTCGGGTAGTAGACACGGTGCGATCGATCATGTTTGTTACACCTGCGTGGGTTCCCCGCGACAAGAGGAGTGTGATGGCGAGATAACGATCTCCATGGGCAACGCTGGAGAAAGTCGAGTCGCATGCATTCGGAGATGTTACTTTATGTTTGATAGAACAATTTTAGTTTTAAAAGACGTTTTATATGTGTCGAGTTTCGATTGAACCTTGTTTCGCTTTCAAACTATTTATTCACGGGTATTCGCTATTTTTGATAGTGGTGTTTCTATCATAAGAAATGACGGGTTATCCGCGGGTGGCACTTTATGTAGGAAAATCGATTTGACCTCTCCCGAGGATCTATCTTCGATGTTTAATTCACCATACATTGATTATATACCTAGCATGCACCTATATAATTAATTGCAACACGCACGGGTTTCTCGTGTTTACCTTTGAATTTGCTCGGACGAACGGATCGAGACTGCGTGCTTTGATCTCGATCAGGCTGTATCCCGGCCGCCCAATCTCCAACGCCGAGTGAGGATTATCTATGGAGAATGCTACAAAATCACCCTAACCCTCTAGGCAATTTTCGAAAATCTCTTACCAAGGAACTATGGTGATTCTCAAAAATATGGATAGGATAATCAAGATTAACCTTAATCTTATCTCTACCTTATATTTATAACGCATTACCATAATCCCATAAGGAAAGGATCCATGCATATCCCATAAATATAATAATATCCTTATAGGATAAAGAGAATCAAATCCTTGCCTTAGAGGGTGGGGCAATTTCCATGTAGCTACGGCACTGGAGGGGCCGGCCAGGATCAAATCAAGGAATAAAGATGGGCCTCAAATAAATTAATTATCTTATGTTCAGCCGTAACATAAATTAATTTATAAACATTTATTCATGCCACTAGAGAATAAATGTTGACTTACCCCTTTATTACCCGGAAGGTAGTCGGGCTTGCACTTAGACATTACGAATCCCGTATTTAAGATATCAAGACGTCCATTAATTATTTAGAGCATTACGATCGCTTAAAATAATTAATATCTTTAATTCCTTAAGTAGTACCACTCAACCTTATTATTGTATTTGAGCTAACTCAACCTGAAGGGTTTAGTACAATAAACCTTTGATCCCCTTAGGGACGTTATCATCCTCAACGGATACAAATGACTGACAAGTAACTAGCATGACATACAAGACCGCCACCACCCAAGATGCGGAGAATCTTGGGTTATCTCATGTAACCCTCACCCATAACAAGTCAAAGTGATGGTCAGCAACTCATACTCACCTAATACCTCATAAGATAATTAATTTATTTGAGGCCCATCTTTATTCCTCAGATTTGATCCTGGTCGGCCCATCCAGTCTGTAGCTAAGGTGGAATTCGCCCCTCTCTCTCTAGAGTCCTACTGGGACTCTGACTTGATCCTCTCTATCCTAAAGGATATTATTATATTTATTAGATATGCATAAATCTTATCTAGATAGGATTTGGGAGTGCATTATAAATATAAGGTGAGAGAGAAAATCAAGGCTAATCCTCAATCATTATTTTCGAGAATTACCATAGTCCATTGGTGAGAATTTTCGAAAATTTGAGAGAAAAGAAAGAGTTGATTTTCTATAGCATTCTCTATAAATTGTCCTCACTCGACATTGGAGATTAGGCAACCGAGATACAGTCCAGAAGATCAAAGCACGAGTCTTGATCCGTTCATCCCCGACAGATTCGCAGGTAAACATGAGAAAACTCCTACGTGTTGCAATTAATTATATAGGTGCATGCTAGGCATATAATCAATGTATGGTGAATTAAACATCCAAGATAGATCCTCGGGAGAGGGTTAAAATCAGATTTCCCTACAATTGGTATCAGAGCATGGGATCAGTATCTTGGCTCTGTTGGATTAATTCACGTTTGATTATAACGTGCACAATTAATTAATTGTGAATTTGCCGCTCATCGTGGCTCGTTTAATTTTGTCGGATTTTGTTTTCACCACGAGAAAATCCGTGGTTAGATTAGATTTTTTCCGTAAATCTTATCTATAAAAGAACCGAGACGAAAGCACGAAGAACCAGACGGCGGGAGTTCACCGGAATCGGACGCAAAGCGAGGGCATGTGGGCTATGGCATGCGTGGCGTGCTCGGCGCTTCGCGGCACGCCTCACTGGCTGCGTATGTTTCGGCGGCGGGCTGGACAGGACGCCACGGCCACACCAGGGTCGGGCGACGCGGCAGCGCACGGCTTGCGAGCGAGCGGTGCGGGTGCACGTCACGCGTGGATGCCTCGGCACCGCTCGGCGTTGAGCGTGCGCGCTTCGGCGGTGCTCGGGCGGGTCATGGGCACTGCAGCGTTCGCGAGACAGGCGCTCGATGCTGCCGCGAGGCGGGACGGGCGCGTGTTTGTCGCTGAGATCCCGGCGTCCCTCGTGGAGTGCCCACGACATGGAGAATCTCGCGAGGCACGCACGCGGTGCACGGCGATGTGGGCGCGCGAATTTCGGCGAGCCTCGGGCGGCGCTCGGTGGCCTCAAAGACGAGTAGGCGTGCGTGGAAACCTCACCGACGCTTTCGGCGGTGCCTCGGCGCTCCGGCGGCCTCGGCGGGTCGCAGCGGCGGCGCGTCGCAATTTCTCTGTAGCGCTCGGCCACCTCGGCGCGAAGGGCGTGAGGAAACCTCAACACGCTGATTTCAGAAGGCGTCGCGGGGCTTCAGCCAGATTACATCATGCAGAAACCTCAAGCATGCGATTTGTTCGGCGGAGCGAGCGCGGCGAGGAAGGGCGGCGCGGCATCGGGCGCTGCATGGTGCGTGCCTCAGCGTGGCCCAGCCCTTATACGCTGACCCGGCCCGTTTTGTTTTGGGCTGACCCGACCCGGTTTGGCCCTGACCCGATTCGTAGGCCAGATTCGATTTTTCGACCCGGTTCCAATTTTTCAACCCGGTTCGGCCCGTTCCAATGATCCGGCCCGTTTTCAAATCCAGTTTTGATGAATCCGGTCCGTGCCCGTGCACGCGAGGCCCATTTTTCGAGTTTGAAGATCTGTACTTTGCAAATTTATGTAATAAATTAGGCGGAAGGCAGGGATCCACGAGTGGGCCGCGATGAAAGATTTTATTTTATTTTATCGCTCAAAGCTTGTCGTGGATGTTTAAATTATGCAGAAGCATGCTATGTATGTTTAATTACGTAGATAAACATGTTATATGTTTTCGTGATTCGATGAGCATAGTAAGCATGCTAGGTTTATTCGCGTTTTTCAAGCATATTTTAGAATTCTGCGAGTATGTTTTACATGTTGAGTTCTATAGAAAGCATGCTAGGATTACGTGATCTGCATGGACAAACCTTTTGAAACAAAAGACTACGACATATTAATTTTTAAATTAAAATGTCAAGACCTCCACTTTTTGATATCTAAACAAAGTGATACGCACTGTGAGTAAACGTCCACATGCGTGGCTTGCTTGCACTTTTTATCATAAGTTTTTTAGATGAGATTTCTAAATAAAACATTTTAATCTATTGAGAAGTGGGAGTTTCATGTAATGGCGATCCACGCCGCGTGGGCTTGCATATGCGATTTTTCATAAGTTCTTTAGAGATAGATTTAAAATGAGATAATAAAGGAATTTGGATTGAGGGCGGTATGGTCCTAGTGAGTATGCCAATTCTAAGAATTCATTTCCGTTTGTTAAAATTGTGGTCATTGCTTAGACATCACCTCAAGTACAACTTCCCGAAAGTCCTTCTTGCGATAGTGATGTGGTCTAGTAAGGTCCAATCATTAATTTCATTTGTCATAAGGATAAGTTGACATGGATTGAAATTAAGCGACTAAAGGTATATTTTAGTCGGGTCGAGGGGTTCGTGTATGGCGTCCACACGCGTGGTTTGCATGTGGGATTCCTTGGGCGATTGGAGGTTTCAATTAATATTGTTTTATCAAAAGGTTACAACATTATTGTGACGTAATTATGTGCGATCATATGCTTATGTGTTTACATTACTTTTGATATGTCTCTTACACCGATTATCAACATGCTCGCTTGAAAAATCCTCTATCCGATGCGAATTTTATCGAGTGGAAGCGAAACATGGATATGTTCTTATCATTTGAAGAACACATGTTTGTTCTCACTGCTCCCAAACCCGATGCCTCTGCGATGCATCGACTAATGAGAAGCGAGAGTCAGCGGACTTTGGCATAAGTCAAACAATATGGCCAAGTGCTGTCGATGACTCACGATGTCGAGAACTGCAGTTGCTGCCATCGATCGATGGTAGGCGTGACGAAATATGGTCAAGTCTCGAGAGTAAGTTTGGGCGGTCGGATCGAACAGTCCGCTTCCACACAATGAGAGAAATCTTGGCGTGTAAGATGGAAGAAGAAGTTCGGTCCACGAACATGTCTCCATGACTCATCTCATGGATAGTCTTGATCGGTTGGGAGGAGGTATTGACGGCGGCCAAGGTCGATATCATCCTCAACACACTTGCCAAGTCTTTTGAGAATTTTCGTGACGCAATCATGAGCAAGACCGAGTATACACTTAGTCGGTTGCTTAATGATCTCGTAAGCTGCGGAAGGAGTCGTGGGCGAAAGCGAGCACATGCTCTTGCTAGCACATCTAGGGGCCCAAATTTTCTGCTGAAAAATGGAAAAAGAAAAGGGCACCAAGGTGGTAGAGGCAAGGAACTAGTGGGAGTAATGGGAGCAAGAACATGTGCCTTGCGGAGGCTTGAAGAAGCGAAGGGACGAGGCGGGTGCTTGAAGTGCTTGTGCAAAGACTAGGCATTGGAAGGCCAGTGCCCTATGCTCGAGGCTCAAGGTGCGCCATTTGCTTTAATAACGGAAACATGTTTAGCGACTTGTTCTACCCATTCTGGGTAGTAGACACGGTCGATCGATCATGTTTGTTACACCTTGCATGGGTTCCTGCGGACAAGGGAGCTGTGTGATGGCGAGATAACGATCTCCATGGGCAACGCGGAGAAAGTCGAGGCCGTTGCATTCGGAGATGTTACTTTATGTTTTGATAGAACAATTTTAGTTTTAAAAGACGTTTTATATGTGCCGGAGTTTCGACGGAACCTTGTTTCAGTTTCGAAACTATTTATTCATGGGTATTCAGTTATTTTTGATAGTGGTGTTTCTATCATAAGAAATGACGAAGTTATCTGTGGTGGCACTTTATGTAGGGAAAACTGATTTTGACCCTCTCCCGAGGATCTATCTTGGATGTTTAATTCACCATACATTGATTATATACCTAGCATGCACCTATATAATTAATTGCAACACGTACGGGTTTTCTCGTGTTTACCTTTGAATTTGTCGGGGATGAACGGATCGAGACTCGTGCTTTGATCTTCTGGACTGTATCCCGGTTGCCCAATCTCCAACGTCGAGTGAGGATTATCTATGGAGAATGCTACAAAATCACCCTAACCCTCTAGGCAATTTTCGAAAATCTCTTACCAAGGAACTATGGTGATTCTCAAAAATATGGATAGGATAATTGAAGATTAACCTTAATCTTATCTCTTACCTTATATTTATAATGCATTACCATAATCCCATAAGGAAAGGATCCATGCATATCCCATAAATATAATAATATCCTTATAGGATAAAGAGAATCAAATCCTTGCCTTAGAGGGTAGGGGGCGCCAATTTCCATGTAGCTACACGGACACGGAGGGCCAGCCGAGGATCAAATGCAAGGAATAAAGATGGGCCTCAAATAAATTAATTATCTTATGTTCATTGAGCAACATAAATTAATTTATAAACATTTATTCATGCCACTAGAGAATAAATCTTGACTTACCCTTTATTGCCGAAGGTGAGTCGAGACTTGCACTTAGACATTACGAATCCCCGTATTTAAGATATCGCGTCCATTAATTATTTAGAGCATTACATTGCAAAATAATTAATATCTTTAATTCATAAGTAGTACCACTCGACCTTATTATTGTACTTGAGCTAACTTCGACACGAAGGTTTAGTACAATAAACCTTTGAGCCCTTAAGGGACGTTATCATCCTCAACGGATACGGTGACTCGACACAAGTAACTAGCATGACATACAAGACGCCACCACCCAAGATGCAGAATCTTGGGTTATCTCATGTAACCTCACCCATAACAAGTCAGTGATGGTCGAGAACTCATACTCACCTAATACCTCATAAGATAATTAATTTATTTGAGGCCCATCTTTATTCCTTGCATTTGATCCAATTTTTGGCCCGTCGAGTGCTGTAGCTAAGGTGGAATTCGCCCTCTCTCTAGAGTCCTCTGGGACTCGACTTGATCCTCTCTATCTAAAGGATATTATTATATTTATTAGATATGCATAAATCTTATCTAGATAGGATTTGGGAGTGCATTATAAATATAAGGTGAGAGAAAATCAAGGCTAATCCTCAATCATTATTTTAGAGAATTACCATAGTCCATTGGTGAGAATTTTCAAAATTTGAGAGAAAAGAAAGAGTTGATTTTCTATAGCATTCTCATAAATTGTCCTCACCGACATTGGAGATTAGGCAACCGAGATACGATCGGAAGATCAAAGCACGAGTCTTGATCCGTTCATCCCCATGCAGATTCGCGGTAAACATGAGAAAACTCCCTCGTGTTGCAATTAATTATATAGGTGCATGCTAGGCATATAATCAATGTATGGTGAATTAAACATCCAAGATAGATCCTCGGGAGAGGGTTAAAATCAGATTTCCCTACAATTGGTATCAGAGCCTGGGATCAGTATCTTGGCTCTGTTGGATTAATTCACGTTTGATTATAACGTGCACAATTAATTAATTGTGAATTTGTCGTTCATCGTGGCTCGTTTTAATTTTGTCGGATTTTGTTTTTCACCACGAGAAAATCCGTGGTTAGATTAGATTTTTTCCGTAAATCTTATCTATAAAAGAAAGAACGTAAGAGAAAGCACGAAACGAGGACGACGGGAGTTCACGAGTCGGACGCAGCGCGCGGGCATGTGGGCTATGGCATGCGTGGCGTGCTCGGCGCTCGCGAAGACGCCCGCCGGCTGCTGGCGTGCGTTTCTAGGCGGCGGGCGGGCGAGGACGCACGGCCACACCGGCGTCGGGCGACACGGCAGCGCGCGGCTTGGCGTGCCCGTGCAGGGTGCAACAGCGTGGATGCCTCGGCACCGCTTCGGCGTTGGCGTGCGCGCTTCGGCGTGCTCGAGGCGGGTCGTGGGCACACCGCTGTTCGCGAGGGCAGCGCTTTCGGCCGCGCCGCGGGGCGGGCAGGCGCGTGTTTGTCGCTGAGATCCCGGCGTCCCTCGTGAGCGCCTTGCGATCGCGAGAATCGCGGAGGCACGCCCGAGCGGCGATGTGGGCGCGTGAATTTCGGCGAGCCTCGGCGGCGCTCGGTGGCCTCAGCCGCGAGGCGTGCGTGAAACCTCGGTGGCGCTCGGCAAGTGCTCGGTGCCCCGGCGCCTCCCGGCCTCGGCGGAGTCGCGGGCGGCGCAGCGTCGATTTTCGGTAGCGCTTCGGCCACCTCGCTGAAGCGGCGGCGTGAGAAACCTCAACACGCTGATTTCTCGGCAAGCGGCGGCTTCGTAGCGATTATCACGCAGAAACCTCAAGGCGTGCGATTTGTTCGGCGAGCCAGCGCGCGAGGAAGGCGGCGGCGATGCTGGCGCGTGCATGGTCTGTGTTTCTGCGCGTGGCCAGCCCACCTCTGCCGACCCGGCCCGTTTTGTTTTGGGCTGACCCGACCGGTTTGTACGACCCGGTCGTAGAGGCGGATTCGATTTTTGACCGGTTCCAATTTTCAACCAGGTTCGCCCGTTCAATGATCCGGCCCGTTTTCAAATCCGGTTTTGATGAATCCGGTCGTGCGGGTGCCGCGAGGCCCGTTTTCGAGTTTGAAGATCTGTACTTTGCAAATTTATGTAATAAATTAGGCAGGGAAGTACAGGATCCACGAGTGGGCCGCGATGAAAGATTTTATTTTATTTTTATCGTTCAAAGCATGTCGTGGATGTTTAAATTATGCAGTAGCATGCTATGTATGTTTAATTACGTGGATAAACATGTTATATGTTTTCGTGATTGGATGAGCATAGTAAGCATGCTAGGTTTATCCGTTTTCCAAGCATATTTTAGAATTACTGCGGTATGTTTTACATGTTGAGTTCTATAGAAAGCATGCTAGGATTACGTGATGCGCATGGACAAACCTTTTGAAACAAAAGACTATGACGTATTAATTTTTAAATTAAAATGTCGAGACCTCCTTTTGATCTCTAAACAAAGTGATACGCTTTGTGAGTGGCGATCCACATGCGTGGCTTTGCACTTTTTATCATAAGTTTTTTAGATGAGATTTCTAAATAAAACATTTTAATCTATTGAGAAGTGGGAGTTTCATGTATGGCGATCCACAGCGCGTGGCTTGCATATGCGATTTTCATAAGTTCTTTAGAGATAGATTTAAAATGAGATAATAAAGGAATTTGGATTGGGCGGTATGGTCTAGTGAGTATGCCAATTCTAAAATTCATTTACTGTTTGTTAAAATTGTGGTCATTGCTTAGACATCACCTCAGTACAACTTCCATAAAGTCCCTTCTTGCGATAGTGATGTGGTCTAGTAGGTCAATCATTAATTTCATTTGTCATAAGGATAAGTTGACATGGATTGAAATTAAGCGACTAAAGGTATATTTTAGTGCAGTGGGGGTTCGTGTTAGCGTCCACACGCGTGGTTTGCATGTGGGATTCCTTGGGCGATTGGAGGTTTCAATTAATATTGTTTTATCAAAGGTTACAACATTATTGTGACGAATTATGTGCGATCATATGCTTATGTGTTTACATTACTTTTCGAGATATGTCTCTTGCAGATTATCAATATGCTGCTTTAAAATCCTCTATCGATGCGAATTTTATCGGTGGAAGCGAAACATGGATATGTTCTTATCATTTGAAGAACACATGTTTGTTCTCACTACTCCCAAACCCGATGCCCTTCGATGCATCGACTAATGAAGCGAGTCAAGCGGACTTTGGCATAAGTCGAACAATATGGCCAGTGCTGTCGATGACTACGATGTCCGAAGGCTTGCATTGCGGCATCGGTCGATGGTGAGCGTGACTGAAATATGGTCAAGTCTCGAGTAAGTTTGGGCGGTCGGATCGAGCGATCCGCTTCCACACAATGAGAGAAATCTTGGCGTGTAAGATGGAAGAAGGAAGTTAGGTCCGCGAACATGTCTCCCATGACTCATCTCATGGATAGTCTTGATCGGTTGGGGGAGGTATGTGGCGAAGCCAAGGTCGATATCATCCTCAACACCTTGCCCAAGTCTTTGAGAATTTTCGTGAAACGCAATCATGAGCAAGACCGGTATACACTTAGTGGGTTGCTTAATGATCTCGTGGCTGCGGAAGGAGTCATGGGCAAGGAGCACATGCTCTTGCTAGCACATCTAGGGGCCCAAATTTTACTGCTGAAAAATGGAAAAAGAAAAGGGCACAAAGGTGGTGAGAGCAAGGGAACTAGTGGGAGTAATGGGAGCAAGAACATATGCGCCAGGAGGCTTGAAGAAGCGAAAGGACGAGGCGGGTGCTTGTGCAGTGCAAGACCAGGCATTGGAAGGCCAGTGCCCTATGCTCGAGGCTCAAGTCGCCATTTGCTTTAATGTGAAACATGTTTAGCGACTTGTTCTACCCATTTCTGGGTAGTGAACAGAGTGCGGCGATCATGTTTGTTACACCTTGCGAGGGTTCTGCGGACAAGGAGGCGTGTGATGGCGAGATAACGATCTCCATGGGCAGCCGCGAGAGAAAGTCGAGGCCGTTGCATTCGGAGATGTTACTTTATGTTTTGATAGAACAATTTTAGTTTTAAAAGGCGTTTTATATGTGCGGTTTCGGCGGAACCTTGTTCGATTTGAAACTATTTATTCATGGGTATTCGATTATTTTTGATAGTGGTGTTTCTATCATAAGAAATGAGCGAGAGTTATACGTGGTGGCACTTTATGTAGGGAAAACGGTTTTGACCTCTCAGGATCTATCTTGGATGTTTAATTCACCATACATTGATTATATACCTAGCATGCACCTATATAATTAATTGCAACACGTGCGGGTTTTCTCGTGTTTACCTTTGAATTTGTCGGGGATGAGCGGATCGAGACTCGTGCTTTGATCTTACGGGCTGTATCCGGTTGCCCGATCTCCAGCGTCGAGTGAGGATTATCTATGGAGAATGCTACAAAAATCACCCTAACCCTCTAGGCAATTTTCGAAAATCTCTTACCAAGGAACTATGGTGATTCTCAAAAATATGGATAGGATAATTGAAGATTAACCTTGATCTTATCTCTTACCTTATATTTATAATGCGTTACCATAATCCCATAAGGAAAGGATCCATGCATATCCATAAATATAATAATATCCTTATAGGATAAAGAGAATCAAATCCTTGCCTTAGAGGGTAGGGGCGCCAATTTCCATGTAGCTCTGGGCTGGAGGGCCAGCCGAGGATCAAATGCAAAGGAATAAGATGGGCCTCAAATAAATTAATTATCTTATGTTCGGCCAGAACATAAATTAATTTATAAACATTTATTCATGCCACTAGAGAATAAATCTTGACTTACCCTTTATTACCGAAGGTGGTCGGACTTGCACTTAGACATTCTGAATCCCGTATTTAAGATATCGCCGTCCGTTAATTATTTAGAGCATTACATTGCTTAAAATAATTAATATCTTTAATTCATAAGTAGTACCACTCGACCTTATTATTGTACTTGAGCTAACTCGACACGAAGGGTTTAGTACAATAAACCTTTGAGCTCCTTAAGGGGCGTCATCATCCTAAGCGGATACGGTGACTCGATCGAGATGACTAGCATGACATCTGAAACTTTGCCACCGCGAGATGCGGAGAATATTGGGTTAGAACATATAACCCTCACCCGTAACAAGTCAAAGTGATGGTCGACAACTCATACTCACCTAATACCTTATCGAGGTTTAGATCATCGTAAGTCACCGAGATCTGGGTTCTTCACGATGGTCGAGATAGAAGAACTCATCTCGCTGTGATCCTTGATACGTTGAGGCGATACCGGCATAGACAAGCAGCGAGTCAGAGTCACTTCTTATCTATGCATGACTTATGCAGAGCAACTCGTCCTCAAGTTGTCTCATTTGTGAAACTTTTTATATCTCATTAAGCTTGACCAATCATGGACTTACGTGATCTTCTACACCTGTATGATTTAACTTATATATGAAATAAGGGACACGGATATATGGAATCAAGTAATCGATTCGGATAGGAGATTGTAATAGTGGTAGCGAGGAAACATTGTATACAAGCTCAACCAAAGCGCTTGCGGTATACAAATCAACAATCTCCCACTTATACTAAAACAAACTTTTAGTATACAATGTGTCTCTCTACTAGCTATTACAAACAAAACAATCACTTTGCTTCTCCCACTTATACAAAGTTTCCTTTCTAAGTGGGTGCCATCAGCGCAATCGAGTCCTCGAGCGTGCGCCGTAGACTTTTGCGGCGAGCTCTTTATGAATGGATCCGCTAGGTTATCCGTCGTATCAATCTTTTCAATCGGCCGTCCCTCGTCAACGATTTCTCGTATGACATGGTACTTTCTCTCTATGTGTTTGAGTCGCCTTGTGGGTCCGTGGTTCCTTCGAGTTTGCCGCTGCACACGAGTTATCACGATAAACTATGATACTCTTGGGCAAACCGGTACCACCTAGATCCGTGAGGTAGTTCTTGAACTCATCTGACCTCATGCTTGACCTCAAGGCGGCTACATATTGAACTTCCATGGTAGAGTCCGCAATGCATCATTGCTTTGCACTCATGAATCGGCTCCACCTCCCAATGTAAACACATAGCTTTGAGGTAGACTTTTCTCATCACGGTCGTCTTGGAAATCCAGTGCAGTATAACCCAAGGCATTAGACTATGCATGGTAAACTAGCCTATAATCTCGAGCCATTTCGGTACTTGAGTATATGCTTTACATGATTGTTTGGTATGATTTTTGATGATTCTTGGTATTGTTTACATGTCATTTTCTATGGTTTGTCTTATTTATGCCTTTGGTTCGATTAATATTTATCGATTCGGACTTGCCGTTCGTCTCGATGTTTTATAGGAAAACAGCATAAAATAGGATGAATTGGAACTACCAAGGATCATATATTATTGAAGAGCATTTCGACGAGGAGTTCGTGAGCACAAGCGGTTCGTAAATCGGAGTTCGAGCGAGAAGAAGCAGGCAGCGTCGAAGCGCGCCGCGACTCCATCGCCGCACGCCACCCGTCGGCCGTGCGCGCAGCCGGCGCTTGCCTCGCGGCGCTCGCCCAACGGCGTTCGCTGGCGCACGTTCACCAATTTGCTCGCGCGTTCGGCCTGAACGTGAAGCTCACCAACGCGCGCCCGCGCGCGCCTCGCCCAGCGTTGCGCCCGGCCAGCGCCTCGCCCGCCATCGCGGCGCTCCCCGCCCATACGCCGCGCTCGCACCCTCACCTCGCGTTCACCGCCGCCCGGCGCCCATGCCGCGCCGCCTCGCCATAGCGCCTTGCACTCAGCGCGTTCAAGCCAGCGCCCGGCCGTCGTCGCCGCCCGCGCCCGCCAGCGCCACAGCGCCGCGAGCCTTCCGCTCAACCGATGCCCAGCGCCCAGCGCGATTCGCACATCAGCCGGTGCTTTGGCCGAGCGGCTTCGGCGCTTCTCTCGATTGCCTCGCCCCGTCTTCCATACGCCTCGGCACGGCTGAGTTCGCCAAACTCCTCAGCGTGCTCGCAATGAGCAGGCGCTTATTAGTGGTAGAACCTTCTCCCAACCGGTAGCGCATCTGGAACCGGCATTCGCTTTCAAGTCGAAATGATTTCTGGCAGTGGCTCAACCCAGCGGCGCTCTTTCAAGTCGAGCGTATTACGAGCTTCGCTCATTATAAACCGCTCAACCTTATTCAATATATATATCGCATTTTAGGTCAACGCGGCCCCGTTCGAGTTCTTATTTTCTTTTGGCTTGACCGCGTGCCTCTCGCTCATCATCGACTCTTGATCTTCAAGTTTCTTCAAGAATTCTTGAGACAACGAGTTATATTCATAGTTTTAATTCTTGCTTTACATTTCGTTGAACAATCTTGTTTAACAATTTATGCTTTGGATTATCAATTCTTCGAATCAATTTCATAGTGTTTTGTTTGATGGTTTACGTAGGATTCAATTTCATAAGTGACAATGGATTGTTCTCGTGTTTCTATCAATTTACATTGTTTAATTATTTCTGCTTTCGTTTAATTCATGTTCTTGTTGGTTGATTGATGTTATTGTTCATTTACGGTAGACTTAGATTAGAGCTTGACGAACCCTAAGAATAGGTTTGCTCCGCCTTTGTTTACAGCTTTTGATTTATCGCTTTAAGTAGTTCAACCAAAGGATTGACAACCCTAGTTTAGATTTATTAACTTTATTAGTATAGCTCGGGATTGACAACCTAGCTTAGGATCTTTGTTTAATTCTCGTATTTCAATTCTTGCATGTTCAACCCTCGTTGATGTTAGAATGTTTAGGTTTTAATCGCTTTACGTATGACATGAACAATGCATACGGTAAGTTTTCCTTGAGGGCGACTCGTGTTAACTTACCACGCTACGATTACCTCGTGCGATTGCGGTGAATTTGAGTGTGTTTTAGCTCGATCAATTTTGGCACCGTTCTAGGGAAAACTTTAGGCGTATTGTTTGTGTTGTTTTTTCTGTGTTTCTTTTCTTTTGTTTGGTTATTTTCTCCCGGTGCGTGTGATCTTGTTTTGTTGTTGGTGTGCATTAATGCGGGTTTACAGGCGATGCGGATGTGGTCAGCAGGCGGGGAGAAAGTTCGTCGCGTGGGCAAATTCTTCTTACGAAGAAGGGCGGTTCGACCATGTTGAGATATCGACTGTTTATGAGCAACAATATGGTTGGGTGGAATAACCAACCCGACTCGAAATGTGGATTCAATGGGACCGGGATTATTGGGATCCGCGGCGGCGTACCGCCTCCTCAACCCGACTCGGGATGGTGGGAACCACAACATGATTATGGATGGTGTGATCCACATCGACCACAACCTCCACCGCGATGCGGGGATCAAGCCTACAATCAATGCGGGATCAACCACGCCATTGCGGTATCCGTACTCACAACAACCACCTTCGTCTCGATATTCATACTCGCGGCCACCACCGCCTCAAATGCCGCGACGGGATGTGGATCTTGTGACACCAAATCGGGCGCTTACAAGCGAAATTAGAAATGATGGTAGAAAGCGGGCGAGTTCTGCAACAAGATGCAATAGGGGCCTCAAGCTCACCCTTTATTGAAACAAGCGACCACGACCATCGAGTTCTCCATTGGATGATAGAGCGCAACTCTTGGCGTTTAGAGGCACAAATAGGGCGATTCTTTGCTAAGTATGTTGAGTATCAACTACAACTTGCAATGAGGAACTTCAAACCAATCCGGTCGGTCCGGGTGATCCTTTGTTCTAGAAAGTGACCCAGTATTGAGTGGGTGGGAGAGACACTGTCGAGCGGCTGCAACGACGGAGGAGGTGGAAATTGATGAAAAATGGGCGCGTGAGGATGAGGAGCAAAATCGAGCCACAAGGAAGTTGATACGGGCGGTGACGAGGAAGAATGGGCGTCTTGAGTTGCAAACATGCAAAGCCCACTCGAGTGATTGCACTACCTCGATAATTAGATGCGGGATCCCGAGGAGGACAAATCGAGGACAAGGTTGAGGTAACATCAATTATTGTCAACATCCTAATTCACCAAAATCTTGTACTTTGGGAATTGAAGTATTATTTTATTTTAGAGAATAGGATGTTCGACTTGAGCATAAATTGTGCATCACTTGTCTTCTTTAATGTCCTCGCTCTTATATGGTTACTACGATGCTCTACGTGAGATGGTATTCTGCGGTGAAGGATTATGGATAGTCCGTTGTTGGTTGGAATACGTCGGGCTCATGACGTGGCCGAGTACTACGTGGGAGTTTACCCACGAATTTTTATTTTCTTTTTCTTTCTTTCTTTTTAGTCTTGTTTTGTTGTTCTTGTTGATCTATCTGTTGTCGTTGAGTTTGTTTTGTCAGTTTTGGAACGTTGGTAGCAGCAAGATAAAGTCGTGATGCTCCAACTCTACAGCGCACACTCGTCTATTATCAGGGAAGTATTATCCTCTATGGTCTTTTTGTGCTTTTAATGTTTTGAGCACTGGGGAGAGTGCTCGATTTAGTGTGAGGATGTTTACTCAGTTTAGTGTGCGTGTCTTATCTATTTGTATGCTTTGTGATGTCTTTCATTCTTTGGAATCAAGTATTGTATATCTCGAGTAAGTTAGGATTTTGATTTGTGCAAGCGAACTCGTGGTATTGATCAAATTGATTTTGAATTTCAAACTTTTGGTGATATATGATTTGAGTATAATATGAATTAGCGAGGCTGTGATTGATAGAAAATGAATAGAAATTGATGTGATTTGTCCGGCTAATGTTAGGGGTAGTGTTAACATTGTGGTTGCCTATATACTTGTTTCATTTTATATATAAAAAAAAGTGAAAAAAAAGAAGAAAATGAGGAGAATGAAACACCAGTATTTTGTTGAGATTGTTGAAATGGAGGATGGGATTATGTCCCTCTTTCTCGTAAATTGAGAAATGGAGATGGAAAACCACGTTAGGAGACTCGAGTTCATCGAGAGTTCACCTTTCGAATATTGTTCCAAAATCTGTTAAAACATTATTTGTGCTTTATAAAAGAAACTTGTTGCTAAAGGTGACCACATTAGTTAGTTCACCCTAACGGAGAGTTGGAGTGCAGCGAGAGATTACCTTTTTATTTATTGGAAGTCAATTGCCGTTCTTGATTTATTTCGCATTATCTTTGAATTCGTAAACACCAAGTTTGGGGGAATTGCAAAAGAGATTTGATTGATTAGAATAAGAGTTAAGTTGCATGAATTATCTTCCCTATTCTTATTAGTATAGACTTTGCTTGAGGACAAGCAAATGGATAAGTGTGGGGGAGTTGTTTGGTATGATTTTGTGATGATTCTTGGTATTGTTTTACGTGTCATTTTCTATGGTTTGTCCTATTTATGCCTTGGCTCGATTAATATTTATCGATTCGGACATGCCGTTCGTCTCTATGTTTTGTAGAAAAGCGGAAAATAGGATGGTTGGATCTTCAGGATCGAGATATAATTGAAGAGCGTTTGATAGGAATTCATAGGCACAAACCGTGCGCTAATCGGAGTTCGAGCGAGGAGAAACGAGTCAACGTCGTCGCGCACGGTACCCGTCGCGTAGCGCGGCGCCTCGCGCCGCCGATGCGCTACGCCGCGCCAGCCAGCGTGCGCAACCCAGCGCCCGCCGTCGCCCGCCACGCCCGATGCGCCCGCGCCGCCGTGCCCAGCGCGCGCCCACGCCCGCCCTCGCGCCTCCATGCCTTCGCGCGCTGGCGCGCCCAGCGCGCCCAGCGCTAGCGCGCCCCGGCCCGGCGCTCAAAGCGGCGGCGTTCATAATTCGAGCGCGCGTTCTATCGCAGCCGGCATTCGCTCGCCGCCCTACGCCCGCCACAGCGCCTCACGTCTGCGCCCTCCGGCTCGCCCGTCCGGTCTTGATCGCGGCGCCCAACCAGCGCTCGTTCGGCGACCAATCAACATCTCCACGTAGCGCTTCGCCGTGCGGCGCCCGCCCAGCTTCGCCGCATACATTCCTCGCCCGCGCAGCAGCGGCCAGTCCTCCGCGCGCGCGTTTCCGCTAACGCGCCCGGCTCAACGCTCGCCCGCTCCGCGCCCGTCTCATCGGCGCTCAGCACAGCATGGTTCACCAAACTCCCTGCGCTCACAATGAGCCAGCGCTCATTTATGTTGAGAACCTTCTCCGGCCGGTAGCGCATCTGAGCCGGCATTCGGCTTTCAAGTCGAATGATTTCGCAACCGGCGCTCGACCCAGCGGGCGCTCTCTTCAGTCGAGCGTATTACGAGCTTGCGCTCATTATAAACCGGCTCAACCTTATTCATATATATATGCGCGCTTAGGTCGATTAAAGGGTTCCTTTTTCTTACGGACGTGGCGCGCTCTCGATCGATTCTTGATCTTGATTTACGGTTCTTCTCCACACGGTAGTGGTGACTCTCCATCGGCCTTTCCTCTGGATTTCTTGAGCAACATATTAGATACAATTTAGTTTCAATTTACGCTTTATTGTTTTATCATTGAATAATCTTGTTATCAACTTAAGCTTTGGATTATCGGTTCTTGTGGAGCAATTTCATAGTATTTTGTGTGATGGTATTGTTGGATTCAATTCATAGTGACGATGGTTGGATTCTCATGTTCCGTTGATTTATATTACGTAATGATTTCTGCTTTCGTTTATTTGCAATTAGATTTAGATTAGGGATTGACAAACCCTATGAATAATAGAATTGCATATGCTTTTATTACCGCTTTTGATTTATCGCTTCGTATGTTCAACTGGGATTGACAACCTAGTCTAGATTTATCGCTTTATTAGTTTAGCTCGGGATTGACAACCACAGCTTGGGATCTTTGTTTTATTCTCCGTGTTCAATTCTGCATGTTCAACCCCTGTTGGTATTAGAGTGTTTAGGATTTTAATTGCTACGTATGCGACACGAACAATAAGCCTGATTAAGTTTTCCTTGAGGCGACTCGTGTTAACTTATCACGCTACGATTACCTCGTGCGATTGCGAGTAATTTGAGTGTGTTTTTAGCGTTAAGCTTTCAAGTCGAGAATGATTTCTGGCGGCGCTCAACCCCGGCCGGCGCTCTCTTTCAAGTCGAGCGTATTACGAGCTTGCGCTCGTTATGGCCCGGCTCAACCTTATTCAATATATATGCGTGCTTAGGTCAATTAAAGGGTTCTTTTTTCTTACGGACCGCGCTCTCTCGATTAGTTCTTGATCTTGGTTTACGGTTCTTCTCCCGCACGGCCGTGGCGCGACTCTCCATCAGCCTTTCCTCGGGATTTCTTCGGGCAACATATTAGATACAATTTAGTTTCAATTTCTGCTTTATTGTTTTATCATTGAATAATCTTGTTATCAATTTAAGCTTTGGATTATCAGTTCTTGGGGATCAATTTCATAGTATTTTTGTGTGATGGTGTTGTTGGATTCAATTCATAGTGACAGTGGATTGGATTCTCATGTTCCGTTGATTTATATTACGTAATGATTTCCTGCTTTCGTTTATTTGCAATTAAATTTAGATTAGGGATTGACAAACCCATGAATAATAGAATTGCATATGCTTTTATTACCGCTTTTGATTTATCGCTTTCGTAGTTCAACTAGGGATTGACAACCCCTAGTCTAAATTTATCGCTTTATTAGTTTAGCTCGGGATTGACAACCCCTAGCTTAGGATGCTGTTTTATTCTTCGTATTTCAATTTCTGCATGTTCAACCCTGTTGGTATTAGAGTGTTTAGGATTTTAATTGCTTTACGTATGCGACACGAACAATAAGCCTGTTAAGTTTTCCTTGAGAGGCGACTCGTGTT
This sequence comes from Salvia rosmarinus, assembly GCA_036937905.1. Taxonomy (NCBI): domain Eukaryota; kingdom Viridiplantae; phylum Streptophyta; class Magnoliopsida; order Lamiales; family Lamiaceae; genus Salvia; species Salvia rosmarinus. The sequence continues at coordinate 274,347 of JAODLM010000832.1, forward strand.
AACTTATCACGCTCACGATTACCTTATGCGATTGCGAGTAATTTGAGTGTGTTTTAGCTCGATCAATTTTGGCGCCGTTCGGGAAAACTTTAAGCGTATTGTTTGTGTTGTTTATTTCTGTGTTTCTTTTGTTACTGTTCGATATTTTCTCCCCGGTGCATGTGATCTTGTTTTTGTTGTTGGTGTGCATGTAATGCGGGGTTACCGGCGGTATGAATGTGGTCAGCGGTGGGGTAGGGATGGCGATGGATGGGATCGGCTGGCTCGAGATCCGGATCCGATTTTTGCTTTGGTGGGGATCGGTCCGGATCCATTGGGTCTAAAAATTAGATCGGATCCGAGATCCATAAGATCCACGAGTCCGAGGTCTAGATCCGGATCCATATGTTTTGCTTCTAAAATAAATTCTAATAAACTATAATTCATTAGCACCATAATAATCTAAATGCATAATATTACTATAATTATTTAAATTTCTACAATTATCACTATATTGGAAGGCGTTAGTTACAAATTTACTATAAAGTAGGAAGCGACAAACAACTCGATGAAATCCGTTGGTGTGAAGTGGCGTGACCGTAGTGAATACCGATAGATAATTATTGGGAGTATTTCAAATGAAATTTGGAACATATTTGTTTTGGAATAATTTGAAAACTAAATGGATTTTGGAAGGAAAATTGGGAATGGCGGTGAGGCATGAGAATAGAAATTATATAGGTTAACTAATTTAATTATAATAAAATTATATATATATATATATATATATAATTAGCGGGTCCACGGACCGGATCGGACGGATCGGGATCTTAAAACCTAGACTCGGATCCGGATCCGAAATATTGATATATGTTCGGATCCGGTCGGATCCGTCGGTCAGATTTTTTGAGGATCGAGATCCTTAAAATGGATGGATCCATGGATCGGACGGGTCTGGATCCGTTGCCATCCTAGCGGGAGGAGGAAAGTTCGTCGTATTGGGTAAATTCTTCTGAAGAAGGGCCCAGTCGATTTTCGAGGATGTCCGTTGAAATTACGAGCATCAGCGTATGATCCTATCACGAGCAACAAGCATAATCCATATTGGGATCAACCACCTCCACCGTGCTATGAGGATCAAGCCTCCAATCCCTACGGGAACAACCGCCTCGCAGCACTATGAGGATCGATCCTACAATACCTCACGGGAGCAACCGCGTGCTCACCTCGATATGAGTACCCACAACAACCACCTCTCCTTTCGGAACTCATATCCACAACGGCCGCCTCTGCTTCACCCATTGCAGTACCACAACAGCCGTATCCGCCTCAGGCCGGCTTGGGAGGATGAGTTAACTAAAAAGAAGGCTGTCCATTAAAAGCGGATGCTTTAGTCAAAGTTTGGATCTTGCAAACACCTCGACTGCGTTTGGAGCGCAAATAGGATATGTCGAGCACCTTGATGAGCTGTTGCAGCAAGGGAGGAACTTCGGATCAATCCAATCAAGTCGGTGGTCACTATTCTGGAAGTGACCCATGTATTGAAATTGGGTGGAAGAGACATCGGATGAGCCGACTTTCCCACCAACCCGATCAAGCTCGGCGGTCACTACGAAAGTGACCCGATAATTGAAGATGGTGGGAGAGCCACGAAGAGTTCTTTGACCAAAGAAGGTGGAAAATGAGGAAGAATTGGAATGTGAGTATGAAGCGGGATCGAGCCGTGAGGAAGTGGTTCAAGGTCGGTGACGAGGAAGAGTGGGCATGTGAAGTTGCAAGCATGCAAAGCCCCTCGGAAGTGATTGCCTTGCCTCGACAATTGGATCACGGGATCCCGAGAGGAGGACAAATCGAGGACAAGGTTGAGGTAACATCAATTTTGTCAACATCTAATTCACTTAAAGTCTTGTACTTTGGGAATTGAAGTATTATTTTATTTTGGAGAATAGGATGTTTGACTTGAGCTTAAATTGTGCATTACTTGTTTTCTTCTTTGTCATACATTCTTATATGGTTCATCTTGATGCTTTGGCGAGATGGTATTCACAGTGGGTGAAGGACTATGGATAGTCCGTTGTTTACGAAGTACGTCGTGCTCACGGCGTTAAATTGAAAGTACTACGTGGGAGTTTACCCGCAGTTTTTATTCCTTTTTTCTTTCTTTCTTTTGTTTGTTTTCATGTTTTCTTTGATCTATCTGTTGTCGTTGAGTTTGTTTTGCTCGATTGGGAAGTTGTCAGCGTGAGATGAAGGCTGTGATGCTCGAGCTCTACTGGCGCATTAAATCGATTATCGAGTATCATCCTCTATGGTCATTTGAGCTTTTAATGTTTTGAGCACTGGGGGCGATTGCTCGATTTAAAATGTGAGGATGTTTACTCGGTTTGTGTGCGTTTCTTATATATTTTCGTATGTAATAGCGTGCCCTACGCTTATTTTGATTGTTTGGACGTAAGCTTTGTCTATGCGAGTAAGTTAGGATCTTGATTTGTGCAAGCGAACTACGTGGTATTGATCGGACCTTGATGTATTTCTCGTTTATCTTGATGTCATGTGATTAAAGTGCAATGTGAATTGACGAGATTGTGTGGATTGATTTTAAATCGGTGGTTATTGATGTGATTTGTCCGGCTAATGCTAGGGGGAGTGTTAACAGGGTGGTTACCTATATACTCGTTTCATTATAAAAAAAAAAAAGTGTGAAAAAAAGGGATATTAAAAAAAAGTGAAGAATAGGAGAAAAACTCCAATGTTGTTGAGATTGTATAAATGGAGGATGAGATTATGTCCCTCTTTCTCGTAAATTGAGAAATGGACATGGGAAACCACGTTAGGAGACTCGAGTTCATCGAGACTTCACCTTTCGAACATTGTCCCAAAAATTTGTTTATACTTTCTTTGCGTTCTCAAAAGAAACTTGTTGCTAAAGGTAACCATTTTAGTTAATTCACTCCTAGCGGAGAGTTGGGTCTGAGCAAAAATAACTTACTCGTTTATTTGATATTTTCACAATCTTAGATTTGTTTCATGTTGTCTTTGATTATGTACTCATCATGTTTGGGAGAATTGCAAAATAGGTTTGATTGACTAGAATAAGAGCTATGTTGCATGAATTATCTTTCTAATCTTATTAGTATAGACTTTGCTTGAGGACAAGCAAATGGATAAGTGTGGGGGAGTTGTTTGGTATGATTTTGTGATGATTCTTCGTATTGTTTTACATGTCATTTCTATGGTTTGTCCTATTTATGCCTTTGGTTCGATTAATATTTATCGATTCGGACTTGCTTAGTTCATCTCGATGTTTTGTAGGAAAAGCGGCATAAAATAGGATGAATTGGATCTGCGAGGATCATATATTATTGAAAACATTTTGTGAGGAGTTCGTAGGCACAAGCGGTTCGTAAATCGAGTTGAGCGAGAAAGAAGCAGGCCAACGTCGAGCCGCGCCGACTCCATTACTGCACGCCGCCCCGTCAACCGTGCGCGCCGGCAGCGCTTGCCGCAGCGGCGCTCGCCCGATCGGCGTTCACAACCAGCGGCGTTCACCAATTTAGCTCACGCGTTCGGCTGACAGCGCTCACCAACCGCGCGCCCGCGCCCGCGCCTCGCCAGCGTTGCGCCCGCCAGCGCCTCGCCTCGCCCATTGCAGCGCTCCGCCGCCGCCCGCGCGCGCTTGCCTCGGCAGCAGCGTTCACCGCCGCCAGCGCCCGTACCGCGCAAACCTCGCCCGCCAGCGCGCACTGGTAGCGTTCAAGCCAGCGCCGCTTTCGGCCCGTCGCCGCCCGCGCCCGGCGCCACGCTACCCGCGCCTTCCGCTCGGCGTCGACCAACGATGCCCGGCGCCCAGCGCCGCGATTCCGTGCATCCAACGGCGATTGGCCTTGGCGGCGCCTTCGGTGGCCTTCTCCGTGCCTCGCCGCCTACGCCGCTCGGCTGAGCGAGCGGTTCACCAAACTCCTCGTGCGCTCACAATGAGCGGCTCATTTGTGAAAGCGAGAACCTTCTCGACCGGTAGCATACAAAACCGGCGTTCGCTTTCAAGTCGAAATGATTTAACAATGTGCTCAACCCGGCCGTAGCTCTCTTTCAAGTCGAGCGTATTACGAGCTTCGCTCATTATAAACCGGCTCAACCTTATTCATATATATATATCGTTTTAGGTCAAAAGCGCGCCCGGATCGAGTTCTTATTTTCTTTTGTACTTGATAGCGCCTCTATGCCATCATGACTCTTGATCTTCAAGTTTCTTCCGGGAATTCTTCAGACAACAGAGTTAGATTCATAGTTTTAATTCTTGCTTTCTGTTTCATTGAACAATCTTGTTTAACAATTTATGCTTTGGATTATCAGTTCTTTCAGAATCAATTTCATAGTGTTTTGTTTGATGGTTTCTGTGGGATTCAATTTCATAAGTGACAATGGATTGTTCTCGTGTTTCTATCAATTTACATTGTTTAATGATTTCCTGCTTTCGTTTAATTCCTGTTCTTGTTGGTTGATTGATGTTATTGTTCATTTACGAGTAGACTTAGATTAGAGCTTGTGAACCTAAGAATAGGTTTGCTCTGCTTTTGTTTACAGCTTTTGATTTATCGCTTTTCGTAGTTCGACTAGGGATTGACAACCCCTAGTTTAGATTTATTCTTTATTAGTATAGCTGGGATGACAACCCTAGCTTAGGATCTTTGTTTAATTCTCCGTATTTCAATTCTTGCATGTTCAACCCTCGTTGATGTTAGAATGTTTAGGTTTTAATCGCTTTACGTGTGACATGAACAATCATACTGTAAGTTTTCCTTGAGAGCGACTCGTGTTAACTTACCATGCTACATTACCTCGTGCGATTGCGGTGAATTTGAGTGTGTTTTAGCTCGATCGGCGATCTAATGAGGCTTGTCGAGTTAGGCGATATCTTGCTACTATGCCTACCGCATAGCGGATATCGGGACCTCGTACATAGCATTGCATACATTAAACTTCCTCACGACGGAGCGTGAGGAACTTGTCTCATTCCTCTATCTCCTTTGCGGTCATGGTGCTCTTTCCTTGGATAAAGGCATACATGAAAGGTAGCAATCCTTTCTTGGCGGTCTGTGTATACTAAAGCAGTAATCACAGTATCAATTTAAGGCGCTGAGATAAGCTCGACATTTTCCTCTTTGCGATCTCGGTGAAGCTTGATCCGAGGAATGTCTGTTGCATCTCACTAAGTCTTTCATTTGAAAGCGATCGGATAACAAAATCTTTCGATCGATAACAACTTCACATTGTTGCGAACTAGAAGAATGTCATCTACATAAAGTGCAAGAAATACCATCACCGTTGACATCTAAGCGATGCACACAACTCTCGCTAGGCGACTAGGTAAATCCATAAGACTTAACCACCTCGTCAAGCGTAAGTTCGAGGATCGTGAGGCTTGCTTAAGCCCATAAATGGACTTCTTAGCTTCCGTACTAGATGTTCTTAACCCTTCACCACATAACCTTCGGGTTCTTTGCATATAGATGTCTACGTTCCTCAAGGTAACACGTTTAAGCGATTTTCACGTCCATTTGCCAAACCTCAAGGTTGAGAGTGGGCTGCTATGGCAAGAAGAATTACGATGGACTTGAGCATTGCTACTAGACAAAAGGTCTCGTCGAAATCGATGCCCTCAATGCGAGTGTGCCCTTTACGCCTGGCACGGCTTTAAAGCGAAACCTCTCCATCTGAATCTCTCTTCCTCTTGTATACCCACTTACTACATATGGCTTCCTTGCCATACGGTAGATGTGTCTTCGTTATACGTCCATAGCTGTTATGTACTCGATTTCTAAGTCCATAGCGGTGTGCCATGATCTTGCATCAATGTCTTGTATCGCCTCATTGTGCGTCTATGGGTCGATTATTGCTGTTCGTTTTCGGGACTAAATCCGAAGATTCACCCACGAACATAAATCGCTTGGGTTGACGAACAACCACCACATCTGACAATTCTTGGCACGATAAGCGGCAGTGAGTGCGATAACTTGTGGTTCTATCTTGCACAACTTCTTTGGATAGGAGCCACTAGTAAAACGATATCTCGATGGAACTCGACCCACTTCAATTTTTTGAAGTATCGGTGTCGATCCCTCCACTAAACATGACATCTTGTACCTTTGGCTTGTCGGTGGTGGAATACGATCGTCTTCAAATTCACGAAGAATGATTTCAACTTTGGATTTATGGTTTGTCATATAATCCTCTTCTAAGAAATCGGGCATTAGTGCTAATGTGACCTTGATCCTTATGACTATAGAATAAACCACATTTCGTCCCTCTAGGATAGCCGATAAGCGACCTGCGTCGGATCTAACCTCGACTTGTCGACCTTCTTGTTCGGCACATGTGTTTGGGCCCTATATCTTTATGTATCTTAAACTGGAAACTTGCGCCCAAACCACAACTTCGAAAGGGTCTTTTCAAGTGACTTGGATGGTACTAGATTTAGCAAGTATGTCATTGTTTCTAAGGCATACCCCGAGCGAAATAAGCGATGTTGTATAACTCATCATCGATCTAACCATTTCTAAAAGTCTTATTCTTAACTACGACACCATTTTCTTTGTGGTGTGCGGTGTAGTGGTTTGAGGAGGTAATCCCACACTGCCAAATGGTCCATAAACTCATTCTTGAGGTATTAGCCACCGCGATCGGACCGCAATGACTTGATACTTTTACCAAGCCGTCTCCACTTCCGCCTTAAACTCTTTGAATTTCTCAAAGCATTCGGACTTGCGGTGAGCGGTATACATATCCGTACCATGAGTAATCGTCGATGAAAGTGACAAAATACCGTACCCTCCCACGAGCTTATGTGGACATCGGTCCACCGCAGTCGAGAATGGACTAGCTCAATACTTCTTTGGCTCTATAACCCTTACCGGCTTTGAAGGGTGCAGTAAACATCTTACCTTCTACGGGATTCGCGGGGCGGGAGCGGAGTAACTATTGATTACCCAACGCTCCATTCTTAGCAGTCTTTGGATCCTATTTAGATTGATGTGACCTAATCTAAGATGCCGGAGAAATGTGGTGTCGTCTCTGAAGAAAACTTTCTCTTTTTAGGGTTTGTAGATGATGCAACATAGTTATAGGTATTATGTTTAGCGAAATAGTATAAAGCGAATTATATAATGTGCAACCACGAGATAACCGTCATTTCTTATGATAGAAACACCACTATCAAAAATAATAGAATATCCATGAATAAACAATTTGAAAGCAGAAACAAGGTTCATGAAAATCCGGCACATATAAAACATCTTTCAATACTAAAAGCTGTTCTATCAAAACATAAAGTAACATCTCCGGTGCAGCGGTCTTGACTTTCGCCGCATTGCCCATGGAGATCGTTATCTACGCCATCATGCAGACTCCTTGTCGCGGGAACCCACTGCAGGTGTAACAAACATGATCGATCGCACCCGTGTCTACTACCCGAATGGGTAGAACAAGTCGCTAAACATGTTTCGTTACTAAAGCAAATGGCGTACCTTGAGCATGAGCTTGGGGCACTTAGCCTTCAATACCAGTCTCACCACCGCATGAAGCATTTGCCCTTCTCATTTGGCTTTTTCAAACCCATTGGTAGAGCCTTTGTATTACTCCCGCTCTTTTCTTTAGCCTTAGCATCGCTTGAATTCCACTTTTCCTTTTCATCTTTCGATAAAGCGGTGGTTTTCTTTGAGGTGCGTACTAAAGGCTATGCACCTTTGCCCATTTTCGTTCTTGGTTACTAGATCCTCTTGCAATAAATCTAGAGTATAACTCTTATCATAAGGGCCGCTTTATAGCGAGTCATCAAAAGAATTGGGCAAGTGTTGAGGATCATGTCGATTACATTCGTCGTCAATATATCCTCCAACCGACTCGAGCTCTCGAAGAGATTGATCATTTGCTCTACATGGTCGTACACCGAATCGCTTTCCTTCATTGAACTTGACATTATTGATTTTGTTAAATTATGACAGCGATTACATCGACTCCTCATACGATTTCATAAGACATAGCCATATCATGGGCGTCTTCCATCTCTTGATCTTTGGAGTTGCGGGGGACTCGCATGGTGACCAAAGGCACTTTGCCATTCTGTTTGATTTGTCCCATTTCTCGTGCTCATGCGCTCCTCGATGAATGAATCGATCTAGAGAGCTTGGGGCGGGGTGCGGTGAGTACAAATAGATTTTCTTCCTTGATAAGAACATTCTCAATGTTTCGTTTCCACTCGATAAAATTCGGACCGGATAAGGAGTTTTGTGCGAACATATTGATGTCGGTGTAAGAGACATATCTAAAAGACAATGTAAACACATAAGCATATGATCGCACATAATCGTAACAATAATATTGTAACCTTTTGATAAAACAATATTGATTGAAACCTCAATCCCAAAGGAATTCCACATACGAGCCCGCGTGTGGGCGTTTACATGAACCCCCGACCGGACAAAATATACCTTTTAGTCGTTTAATTTCAATCCATATAAAGCGATCCTTGTAATGAAAAATTAATGATTGGACCTTACTAGACCACATCACTATCGCGAAGGGACTTCGTGGGAAGTTGTACTCGGTGATGTCAGCAATGACCACAATTTTAACGGATGAAAATGAATTCTTAGTTGGCATACTCACTAGGACCATACGCTTCCGATCGAATTCCTTTGTTATCTCATTTAAAACTATCTCTAGAGAACTTATGAAAATCGCACATGCAAACCCGCCGCGTGTGGACGTTTATACATGAACCTCACTACTCGATAGATTTAAAAGTTTTATTTAGAAATCTCATCTAACAAACTTATGATAAGCGGTGCAAGCGCCACGTGTGTGGCGTTTACTCACGTCGTCTCGCTTTGTTTAGAGATTAAAGTGGAGGTCTTGACATTTAATTTGAAAATTAATATGTCGGTTACTTTGTGATCTTTTGTTTCAAGGTTGTCCATGCGGATCACGTAATCTAGCATGCTTTTCTATAGAACTCGACATGTAAAACATGCTCATGAATTCTAAAAATCTTGCGCGATAAACCTAGCATGCTTACTATGCGTCAATCAAAACATATAATATGTTTGTTTCGTAATTTAAACATACATAGCATGCTCTTGCATAATATAAACATCACGACATGTTATGAAGATAAAAATAAAATAAAGCGTTCATAGCGGTCACTCGTGGATCTGCACTTTACGCCTAATCTATTACTCCTCAGTCCCATTTAAAGTGTCCCTTTTCTTTTGGAATGGTGTTTAGAAGATAGGTATAAAGTAGTTAAAGTGATAAAAGTGGGTAGCCCTTTTTGAAGGATAATTATTTTCTAAAATGGAATGAGACATTTGTAATGGAGACTGACCCAAAAGGAAAGTGAGACATTTTAAATGGGACGGAGGGTATAAATTCAAAGTCTGATCTTCATAAACTTGAAAAAACGAGCCTCGCGTGCAGGACACGGACCGGATTCAAAACTAGATCGGTAGGAAAAATGGGTTGGCGAAGCAGGTTTGGGCGGGTTGGCCCAAGATGGGTGGGCAGCGTGCTAGGCACGGCACATCGCGCCCGCGCCAGCCGCCGCCCGCCCGCCAGCGCGCCGCACCCGAAAAAATCGCGGTGAGGTTTCCGCGTGCCTCGCGCGCCTCACCTCAGCGGGCTACCTCGCGATGTGGCGCTCTGGCGGCTTCTGAGCACGCCCGCCCACGCCTCGCGCCGCCTGCGCGATGCGCGTGCCGCCTCATGTTTGCCAACACCGCCCGGCGCGTGCGCTGCGCTAGCGGCCGCCCGTGCGCGCGATGCAGCAGCTGCTGCCCGCGCTGTCTGCCGCCAGGTGTCTGCCTGCGCTCGTGTCGCCACGCCCAGGCGTGCCGGCGGCGGGGAGTGCTGGCGTCGAGCATGCCTCGCGTGCCGTCGCCGCACCTCAGCGCTGTGCGTCCGGTTTCTCGGCGTGTCTTCCGTCGTCTGGATTCCGTGCTTTCGTCTTCGTTCTTCTTTTACGAGATAAGATTTCGAGGAAAATCTAATCTAACCACGTATTTTCTTGTGGTGAAAAGCAAAATCCGACAAAAATAAAGCGAGCCACGATGAGCAGCGGATCGACAAGTTATATATTGCGCTGCGTAATAACCAGCGTGAATTAATCAGCGAGCCGAATCTTGATCGGGCTCATACCAGTGTAAGGAAGCGGTTTTGACCCTCTCCGAGGATCTATCTTGGATGTTTAATTCACCGTACATTAATTATATCCTGCATGCACTATATAATTAATTGAAACACGTGAGGGTTTCGTGTTTACCTTTGAATCTATCGGAGATGAGCGGATCGAGACTCGTGCTTTGATCTTGGACTATATCGGTTGCCCAATCTCCAGCGTCGGTGAGGGGCGATCTATGGAGAATGCTACAAAATCACCCCCAACCTACAGGTAATTTTAGAAAATCTCTACCAAGGAACTATTGTGATTCTCGAAAATATGGATAGGATAATTGAAGATTAATCTTGATCTTATCTCTTACCTTATATTTATAATGCATTACCATAATCCCATAAGGAAAATGATCCATGCATATCCGTAAATATAATAATATCCTTATAGGATCTGAGAATCAAATCCTTGTCTTAGAGGTGAGGGGCGCCGATTTCCATGTAGCTACGGGCTGGATGGGCCGACTGAGGGATCAAATGCAAGGAATAAAGATGGGCCTCAAATAAATTAATTATCTTATGTTCGGACGAACATAAATTAATTTATAAACATTTATTCATGCCACTAGAAATAAATCTTGACTTACCCTTTATTAGAAGGTGAGTCGGACTTGCACTTAGACATTCTGAATCCCGTATTTAAGATATCGCACTCCATTAATTATTTAGAGCATTACGACTTCTTAAAATAATTAATATCTTTAATTCCTTAAGTAGTACCACTCGACCTTATTATTGTACTTGAGCTAACGACTGCGGGGTTTAGTACAATAAACCTTTGAGCTCAGCAAGGGGCGTCATCATCTAGCGGATACGGTGACTCGTCTGATGACTAGCATGACATACGAAACCGCCACCACGAGATCGGAGAATATTGGGTTGAAAATATAACCCTGTATCTAGTCAGTGATGGTGACAACTCATGCTACTAATACCTTATCAGGTTTAGATCATCGTAAGTCACCGAGATCTGGGTTCTTCCGTCGGATGAAGAACTCATCTCCTTGTGATCGCTGATACGTCGAGGCGATACCCGGCATAGACAAGTAACCAAGTCAGTCACTTCTTATCTATACACGGCTATGCCGACAACTCGTCCTCAAGTTGTCTCGGTACTGAAACTTTTATATCTCATTAAGCTTGACCATCATGGACTTACGTGATCTTCTACACCTTGTATGATCTAACATATATGAGATAAGGGGACACATATATATGCAATCAAGTAATCAATTCAGATAGGAGATTATAATAGTGGTAGCGAGACATTGTATACTGGTAGACGAGCTGATTCGGTATACAAATCCAACACTTTATATATTTACTTTATACTATTCGCGAAACATAATACCTATAACTATGTTGCATCTTCTTAAACCTTAAAAAGTGAAAGTTTTTCTTATGAGATGACACCACATTTCTCGGCATCTTAGATTGGGTCACAATCTAAATAGGATCAAGGCGGCTAAAAATGGGCGTTGGGTGATCTCACGGTTACTCGTTCATCTGCGAATCTGATAGAAGGAAAGATGTCGACCCGGACCATGAGCGAAGGGTTATAGAGCCAAAAAGTGTTGGAGCTAGTCATTCGACACTGTGTGGACCTATGTCGAACTAAGCTCGTGGAGGGTATGAGTATTTTGTCACTTCATTGTGATTACTCAGTGCGAAACATAAACCTTGCACGAAGTGCAGATGCTTTGAGAAATTCAAGATTTTAAAGGTGGAAGCGAAGCTTGGTAAAAAGTATCAATCCTTTGTCTGATCGCGGTGGCGAATACCTCGATAACGAGTTTGTGGACTGAGGTGCGGTGTGGGATTACTTCGACTCGCTACGCAGGCACACCACAACAAATGGCGTGTCGAGAGGAAAAAATAGGACTCTTTTAGAAATGGTTAGATCGATGATGAGTTATGCAACATTGCCTATTTGGATTGACGGGGTATGCCTTAAGCGCGGACATACTTGCTAAATCTAGTACCATCCAGTCGAGTCGATAAGACCCGCTTTTCAGATTGAGGTTTGGGCGCATACTGGTTTAAGCCACATAAGGATATGGGGCGATCCAACACATGTCTTGAACAAAAGGCGGACAAGTTGGAAGCTAGATCCGAGCGCAAAACTGTTTAGGCTATCCTAGAGGAGCAGTGTATTATTTCTATAGTCTGAGGATCGGGAAGGTCATTATTAGCACATGCGCGATTCTTAGAAGAGGATTATGAAAAACCATAAATCTAAAGTTGAAATCATTCTTGAAATGTGAAGATGATGGTATTCCACCACGATTAAGATAAAGGTGCGAGATGTGGGTGTACTGTGGGAGGATCGACACGGATACTTGAGGTTGAAGTGGGTGTGAGTTCATTGAGATATACGGCTAGTCTGGTGGCTCTATCCGGGTTGTGCGAGATAGAGAACCAAATTCTTGCACGTTGCCATTGTGCGGCTAGCGCAGTCGTAGTGGGAGGGTTGTTCGTCGCCGGCGATTTATCGACAAATGGGTGAATCTTGATTAAGTCCGGAAGCAAGCGAGACAAAAATCGACCCGATGGACATACGGCTCTGAAGCTGTTGAAGATCATACACACGCTATGGATTTGAAATTGAGTCCATAACGACTATGGATGTATCACAATACACTCTCTAGATGGCGAGGAAGCCATGGGTAGCAAGTGGGTATCACGAGAGGAAGAGATATTCGAGATGGAGAGGTTTCGAACTTTTAAGCGAGGCTTGTGGCGAGTACCTCAAATGAGGGCATCGATTGCGATGAGACCTTTTCAGCATGTGCATCTCAAGTCCATCGAATTCTTACAGCCATAGATGCCCCTAAACCTGAGGTTTGGTAAATGGATGTGGAACGCTTTCCTAGCGATTGCCTTGAAGGTGAGACATCATGTCTGACAACTCGACGAAGGTTATGTGGTGAAGGGTGAAGAGCATCTAGTATGGAAAGCTTAAGAGTCCATTTATGGACTTAAGCAAGCTTCACGATCCTGGAACTACGCTTTGGCGAGGTGGTAAAGTCTATGGATTTACCGGTTGCCTAGCGAGTTGTGTGTATGCGATTTAGATGTCAGCGGTGATGTGGTATCTGCTTGCTACGTGATGACATCCTCTGCTTGGCAACAATGTGAAGTTGTTATCGGGGCGTAAAGTTGGTTATCGATGGTTTGCAATGAAGACTTAGGAGATCGAGTGTACATTCTTGGGATCAAGGTTTACGAGATGGAGAGGAAAATGTTGAGCTGTTCTCGGGGTGCTTACATTGATCTTGTGATTACTCGTTTTAGTATGCAGACGCGAAAGGAGTTGCTACCTTTCGGACATGGCGTTCCTTATCTAAGGAGCGATCACCTATGATGCAAAGGAGATAGAGAAATGAGACAAGTTCCTTATGCTTTTGCGAGTGGAAGTCTCATATGCACATTGATCTGTATGCGAGACCCGATATCTACTATGCGGTGAGCATAGTAGCTGAATATCGATCTAACCACTGGACAAGCTCATTGACTTAGCGGAGCCTTATAACTCAAGTTCACGAAAGGACTCGAGATTATAGTGGTTTACCAAGCGAATAGTCTAATGCCTTTGGGTTATTCGGACTCGGTTTTTCAAGGCGTGACTGAGAAGAAGTACATCTCGGGCTATGTGTTTACCTTGGGAGAGGCCGTATCTGGCGGAGTGAGCGGCGATGCGTCGGACTCCACCATGGGCGAATATGTGCCGCCGGAGGCTGCTAAAGAGGTTGTATGGTTCGTGAACTACCTCATGGATCTAGATGTGTACTGGTTTGCCCAGTATCATAGTTCTTGTGATAACTTTCGGTGCGATAACAAACTCGAAGGAACCACGGACCCACAGACAGCGAACACATGAGAAAGTATCATGTCATGCGAGTAATAGTTGGCGGGGATGTGTTGATTGAAGATTGCTACTGCGGATAACCTAGGCGATCCATTCATGAAGAACTGCACTACAAAAAGTCTCTGAAGACATATTAGGAGTTTGGATTGCAAGATGACACCCACTTAGAAAACTTTTGTATAAGTGTGAAAGCAAAGTGATGGTGTTGTTTGTAATAGCTAGTAGAGACACATTGTATCTAAAAGTTTTGCTTTAGTATAGTGGGAGATTGTTGGATTGGTATCTTGGCAGTTTTGGTTGAGCTTGTTTACAATGTTTCTGTTACCACTATTACAATCTCTATCGAATTGTTTACTTGATTGCATATGTATGTCCTTTTATCTCATATAAGTTAGATCATACGATGTGTTGTAGATCCGATACTGTATAATTAATTGAGCTTAATGAGATATAAATAGTATCACGGTGAGACAACGAGACGATTGTCGGTGTAGGCTGCCGATGTAGATAAAGTGACTTGGCGTGGTTGCTTATCTATCTTGATGCGTCTCACGTATTGATGGATCATAGTGAGATGAGTTCTTCTGTCGACCGTGTTGAAAACCTGATCTCGGAGACTTCGTTGATCTAAATCTCGATAAGGTATTAGGTGAGAATGAGTTCTTGACCATCACTTTGACTTGCTATGGGTGAGGTTACATGAGATAACCCGAATTCTCTGCATCTTTGGTGGTGGCGTTGCTTGTATGTCATGCTTAGTTACGTAATCAGTCGGTATCCGTTTAGGATGATGACATCCGCAAGGAGCTCAGGTTTATTGTACTAAACCGCGGTTGAGTTATCTCGAGGTCAATAATAAGGTTGAGTGGTACTATAAGGAATTAAAGATATTAATTATTTAAGCGATCAGAACAACGTAAATAATTAATGGACGTCGATATCTTAAATCACGAGTTTGTAAAGTCTAAGTGCAAGCGGCTCAACATCGGTAATAAAGGGGTAAGTCAACATTTATTCTTTAGTGGCGTGAATAAATGTTTATGAATTAATTATGTTACGGGCTGAACATAAGATAATTAATTGTTGAGGCCGTCTTTATTCCTGCATTTGATCCACAGGTGGTCCATCGAACTTTGTAGCTAAATTGGAATTAGTCCTCCTGCATGGTCAGCGGGACTCGACTTGATCACTCTCTGTCACAAGGGATATTATATTTATTAGATATGCATAATTCTTATCTAGATAGGATTTGGGAGTGCGTTATAAATATAAGGTGAGAGAAAATCGAGGCTAATCCTTAATCATTATTTTAAAATTACCATAGTCGTTGGTGAGAATTTTGAAGAATTTGAGAAGAAAAAAGAAAGTGATTTTCTATGGCATTCTCCATAGATTGTCCTCGCTCGACATTGGAGATTAGGCAAGGGATCGGTCCGGAAGATCAAAGCACGAGTCTTGATCCGTTCATCCCCGACAGTTCGCGGGTAAACCGAAAACTCTCGTGTTGCAATTAATTATATAGGTGCATCTTGGCGTATAATCGATGTATGGTGAATTAAACATGCGAATGATCCTCGGGAGAGGGTTAAATCATTTCCCTACACAACCTATCTGACAACTGGTCCTCAAGTAGTCTCGGTGTGATACTTTTATATCTCATTAAGCTTGACCAATCATACGGACTTATGTGATCCTACACTGTGTATCTAACTTATATATGAGATAAGAGGACATACATATGCAATGTAAACAATTGAGATAGGAGATTGTAATAGTGGTAGGAAACATGTATACACAAGCTCAATAAGCGCTTCCGTTATCAAATCCAACATTCAATGGACAAGGAGTTGTTTGATGGCGAGATAACAATTTCCATGGGCATCGGCGTGAAGTCGAGGCTGTTGCGGTTGGAGATGTTTCTTTATGCTTTGATAGGAGTTTAAGTATTAAAGGCGTTTATATGTGCGGAGTTTGGTGGAACCTTATTTCGGTTTCGAACTATTTATACATGAATATTACATTGTTTTTGATAGTGGTGTTTCTATCATAAGAAATAACGATGTTATCTTTGGAACATATATATATTAAGCTTTATATTATTCATGACAAAATAATTTTAATTATATTACATATCATCAAACAAGAAGATGAAGTTTTCTTCGCTAAATGACACCACATTTCTTTGGCGTCTTAGATTAGGTCACGTCAATCTAAATAGGATCAAAGCGCTGAAAATGGGCGTTGGGTGACATTCTGATTACTCCGTTCGATGCGACTCTCTATAGAAGGAAAGATGTCGACCAGACTTCTTCAAACAAAGGTTATGAGGCCAAGAAGTGTTGGAGCTAGTCCGTTCGACCTATGTGGATCGATGTCACGCAAGCTCATGGAGAGTGCAGTATTTTGTCACTTTCATTGGCGATTACTCGAAATGCGGATACATATACACCTTCGCATAAGTCAGAATGCTTTGAGAAATTCAAAGAATTTAAGGCAAATGGAGGCAAGCTAGGTAAGTATCAATCACTACGGTACGTCGCGGTGGCGAATACCTCGATAACGAGTTCATGGACTATTTGGTGGAGTGTGGGATTACCTCCCGGCGCCTTCCTGCCGGGCACACCACAACAAAATTATGTGACCCGACTTCCCGAAAAGTACGGATCATACGGATGGAATCGCGGTATGATAATATAGAGATATATATACATAACTAATCAATGCAATTAACAAATAAACTAATCATAAATGTGGACCTAAAGGGATAAAGCATTCGATACCAACTCAGTCACGAAAAGTTTGCCAAAGGTTTAAAGTTCGAATATAACCCAATTCGAGATAGGAGATTGTAATAGTGGTGAAACATTGTACCTAGCTCAACCAAAGCGCTTCAGTACCAATCAACAATCTCCGCATACTAAGCAAAACTTTTGGTATACAATATGTCTCTCACTAGCTATTACAAACAACGGCATCAACAACGCCACGACATCTACAAAGTTTCATTTCTAGCGGTGCCATCTTGTAATCGAGTCCTCGAATATGCTCGCCCGTGAACGCAGGCTCTTCGTGAATGGGTCGACTAGGTTATCATGATGCCAATCTTTTCAATCAGTCGTCTCGCCGTCTAACGATTTTCGTATGACATAGTACTTTCTCTCTATGTTTTGGTTTGCCTTGTGGGTCAGTGGTTCGGCCAGTTTGCCACTACACGAGTTATCACTGATGAAACTATGATACTCTTGGGCAAACCGGTACCACATCTAGATCCATGGTAGTTCTTGAACCATCTGACCTCTTTAGCGACCTAAAGGCGGCTCGTATTCCATAGTAGATGGTGAGGAAAACTAGGTTGCTTACTCAGGATCTCTTGGATGTTTAATTCACCGCATTGATTATATACCTAGCATATAATTAATTGCAACACGTGGGGTTTTCTCGTGTTTACCTTGAATCTGTCGGGGATGATGGGATGAGCGGATCGGACTTCGTGCTTTGATCTTACGGGTGTATCGATTGCCCGATCTCGATATCAGTGAGGATAGCTATGGAGAATACTGAGAAAATCACCCTAACCACTCATGAATTTTCTTTGGGTGATTGGAGGTTTCAATTAATATTGTTTTATCAAAAGGTTCTGATATTATTACAATTATGTGTGATCGTATGTTGTGTTTACATTGCATTTTCGAGATATGTCTCTTGCGATTATCAATATGCTACTTTAAAATCCTCTATCCGGTCGAATTTTATCGGTGGAAATGAAACATGGAATATGTTCTTATCCCGAAGAACACATGTTTTCTCACTACTCCAAACCCGATGCCCTTATTGGCGCGTCGACAGATGACGACGAGACAAGCGAGACTTTGGCATAAGTCGAATATGGCCAAATGCTATATGATGACTACTATGTCCAAAGGCATGGCTAAATAGATCGATGGTGAGCGGCGAAATATGGTCAAGTCTCGGTAAGTTTGGGCGATCGGATCGGACGATCTGCTTCCACACAATGAAGAGAAATCTTGGCGATGTGGGATGGAAGAAGGAAGTTCGGTCCATGAACATGTCTCCCTGACTACGTCTCATGGATAGTCTTGATCTATTAGGAGGAGGTATTGACGAGGTTGATATCATCCTTAACACTTCAAGTCTTTTGAGAATTTTGCGTCGCGATCATGAGCAAGGCGAGTATGGTCATTGTTAAATGATCTCGTGGCCGCGAGAAGGTGTCGTGGGAAAAAGTAGCACATGCCCTTAGCACGTCTAAGGGCCCCGATTTTCCATTGAAAGGTGAAAAGAAGAAAAGGGTGCCAAAGGTGGTAGAGGTAAGGAGGAAGCTAGTGGGAGCGGTGGGAGCAAGAACATGATGTACGGAGGCAAGCGAAGGAGAGAGGCAGAGATGCTTGAAGTCTTGTGAGGCGGGGCATTGGAGGCTAAGTGCCCATTTTCGAGGCTGGTCGCGTTGCTTTAATGCGGAAACATGTTTAGCTCTTGGTTCTACTCATTGAGGGGTAGTAGAATGCAGGTGCGACTTATCATGTTTGTTACGTTGGGGATTCCTTTGTGAGGAAATCCTATTTTAACTCTCCCAGGATCTATCTTGGATGTTTAATTCACCATACATTGATTATATACCTAGCATGCACCTATATAATTAATTGCAACACGTTGGTGTTTTCTCGTGTTTACGAATTTTCCGGGCAGGATTGGTTTAAGACTAGTGCTTTGATCTTACGATTTGTGTCGTTACTAAGCTTCTGATGCCGGTGAGGACAATCTGGGAGGTGTGATAGAATTAGTCTTAACTTATAGCTAGAGTTTTGAATCTCACTATGTATGGGAATAGTAATTCTTGAAATTTCCTCTTGGATTAGGTTTAATTTTCCCACATATATTTATAATGCAGATCTAAATCATAGAAAAGAATTTATGCATATCTAATAAATATAATAATATTATGCCAAGATAGAGGATCGAGAGCAGTCTCGGTGGGACTCTAAAGGGAGATGGACATTTTTCACTAAGCTTGAGGCTGGATGGCCAGCCCGGTGATCAAATCACGAGGAATAAAGATGAGGATTAAATAAATTAATTATCTTATGTTCGGCCCGAACATAAATTAATTCGTAAACATTTATTCATTATTTAAGAGAATAATGCTGACTTACCTTTATTTTCGAGTTGAGTGGACTTGCATAGACTACGAATCCCAATATTTAAGATATGTCGTCCATTAATTATTTAAAGCGTTACGTGCTAAAAATAATTAATATCTTTAATTCATAAGTAGTACCACTCGACTGTTATTGTGAGATAACTCGACACTGCGAGGTTTAGTACAATAAACCTTTGAGCTCATAAGGGGACATCATCATCTATGGATATGGTGACTGCGGCGGAGGAATGGCGATGCGCTAATAATCCTACCAATAAATGATAGTAAAACAACAAGTATATTATATCGTATCCGCGAGGGGCTACGACTTAGAACCTGACAAATAATTAACAAGGAATCTTTATTATTATCCGAGCAACAAAATCAAGAAGAATATAATAAAACTAGACTCAAAATAAAGATAGAATAAACTTAGATAAAGACTCATCTGGGGATGTGATCGAGCTAAAAACACTCAATTACTATGATAATGCGAGGGTAATCGTGGCGTGGTAAGTTAACCGAGTCGTCTCGAGGAAAACTTAGGCGATTGTTGTGTCATCTACGGCGATTAAAACCTAAACATTCTAATGCCAACAAGGGTTTGGAACATCACGAGGGAATGAAATACGAGAAAATAAATAACATCTAGCTAAGTTTGTGATCCGAGCTAAACTAATCATGATAAATCTAGACTGAGGGTTGTCAATCCCACTAGTTGAACTTCTGGCGATAAATTGAAAGCGATGAACAAGCAATAGCAAACATATTCTTAGGGTTATCGACCCTAATCTAAGTACACTTGTAAATGAACCATGATCGTCAGTCCAACAAGAAAAGGGAATAAAGCAAGAAATCGCCTTAATGTAAATTGATAGGAACATGAGAACACTTCATTGTCACTTATGAAATTGAATCCTGCGAGAACATCAAATAATAAGCGTAAATTGATTCCGGAAGAAGAAATCGAACATAAATTGATAAACTAACGTACGATGAAAACAAAGCGAAATTAAAACTAAATATTGTATACATTGTCGATCATTGAGAATCAGGAAGAGAGGCGAAGAAGAGAAGCGCGGTGTGGAGAAAAAACAAAATCGAACTCCAACTAAACCTAAGCAGGCGCATATATATATTAATTAAAGTGGCCTTAGGTTCGTATAATATGAGTTGAGCGTTCGACTTCAAAGTGAACGCCGGTTCGATGTCGCGCCGGTTCGGAAAAAGCTTACGGAGAAGAATGACGCCGGTGAGGATTCAGCGCTGGAGGGTTGGAAGGCATGGCGCGCGGTGAGGCGAGCGCCGGTTGGCGTGCATAGGCGGGGCAGCGGCAGCGAGCGGCGTGGCGGCGGCGGGCGGCGTGCGGCATAGGCTGACGGTGGCTTGGCGAGGCATGCTGTGGCGATGGGCGTGCGGGAGCAGCTGGGCGGTTATGGCGGCCAGCAGGGCGGAGTGCCTTGCGCTGGAGAGTCGCGTGGGCGTGGCGCGGCCGGGCGGCGTGGCGTCTTGTTGAAGTGGCGCTGGCTGGCAGCGAGGAGAAGTAAGTGGCGCGCTGAGACCCGCCGGCGGCGGTGGCAGTGATGCGGCAGCGAGTGCAGTGCGTGCGCGGTGCGCCCGCGCTTCCGCCCGCTGCCCGCGCACGCACGCACCGCGCCGCGCCCGCGTCACTACCGCAGCGCCGGCCCGATACTGGCGCGCCAGTACCTCGGCGCTACCTTCCGGCTGCGCCAACGCCCGCGCCCGCCCGCGCCGGCGCCTGCGCGACCCCTCGGCGCGCGCGCCTCGGCCCGTCGGCGCCCGCCAGCTCGCCGCGCCAGCGTTCCCGCATGCCCGCGCGCATACCTCGGCGCGCGTTCACGCCTCCAGCGCCCATGCCGCCACGCCTCGCCCACGCCCGGCGCCACGCGCCGCGTCGCTTCGTCCTGCCCATACCGCCCAACGGCGGGCCCGCTGGCCCGGCGCGTCTTTCGACTTCGCCCACCGGCGTTGAATCCCCACCGGCGTTCATCCTTCTCGAGCCTTTCTGAGCCGTAGCACCTTGAGCCGGCGTTCACTTGGAAGTCGAGCGTTTTACGAACTGCGCTCGTATGAACCGGCCTTCGCTTTTAATTAATATATATGTCTTGTGGTTTAGGTTTTAGTTGGAGTTACGATTTTGGTTTTTCTCCAGTGCATGACCTTGCTCTTCTTCACTTCTTCGGATTCTCAGGATCGATAGCGGATACAATATTTGTTTTAATTTACATTCTGTTTTCATCGTATGTTGGTTTGTCGATTTATGTTTGGGATTTCTGCTAACTCGGGAATCGATTCGGTTTATTATTTGATGGTTACGTGGTTCATTTCATGGTGATGATGTTCCGTGTTCCTATCGACATTGCTATGATTCTTGCTTCGATTATTCCTTTTCTTGTTGGATGACGATCATGTTCATTACAAGTAGACAGATTGAGGCGCGAACCCCCAGAATATGCTGCTTTGCTGTTCATGTTTTGATTTGTAACTTTCGTGGTGACAAGTTGACAACCTATCTGAAGATTAACTGTGTTAGCTGGTAACAACAGGATGTTGTTATTTCTGTGTTCAATGCTGCGTCAACTGAGCCAACGTTGAATGTTGGGTTTTAATCTTTCAGTAGCTATGTTATGTTTGTCGCCGTGATAGTTCGCGAAGACGTTTCGTGTTCTTTCGATACCTCTGCGATCTTGATATTGATTTCTTCGATCAACGCCGTTCTTGGAAAACTTTAGGCGTATTGTTTGTGTTGTTTTGTTTCGTGTTTCTTTTCTTTCTGTTTGGTTATTTCTCCCCACAGTGCGTGTAATTTTGTTTTGTTGTTGGTATACGCTAATGCGGGGTTATCAGCGATACGATTATAATCAACCCATGGGGGAGGAAAGTTCGATCGTATTGAGCAAATTCTTCTTTAGAAGAAGAACCCGTTCGACTTTCGAGGATGTCGTGTTTTGAGCATGACATATGATCCTTCTTGGGATCGCGTGACAATGACCTCATGGCCCGATTTGGGATATTGGGATCCACAGCGATGCGGCCGCCTCCACAACTGACAGGAATGGAATCGTACTTTGAGGATCGCGCCAATTCCTCGGGATCGACCGCGCCATGACCTTGAGGATCGATCCTCTGATGCCTCTGGGAGCAACCACGCCTCCACCTCGGTGTAATTACCCACAGCAACCACCTCCACCTCATTACTCATACATGACAGCCACCTCCACCTCGGATGACGGCTTGGGAGGATGAGTTAACTTTCGAAAAGAAGTGTCCATTGAAGCGGATGCTTTGGTCAAAGTTTGGATCTTGCAAATGCAAACTGCGTTTGGAGGCAAATAGGATATGTCGAGCACCTTGATAATTTATTGACAAGGAGGAACTTAAACCATCCGATCGGATCCGATCGGTCGTTAGAAAGTGATCGATAGTTGAAAATTGGGTGGAAGAGACGTTAGATGAAATTGCTGCGATCACGGGGAGAAAGCGAGTAGTGAAATACCTTTCCGCACCAACCCGATCAAGCTCGAGATGGTCACTACTCTTGGAAGTGACCCAATTGTTGAAGATGGGTGGAGAGACACACGAAGAGCCTGCAGCGGATGAGGTGGAAAGTGAGCGGGTGGGCACGTGTGGATGAGAAGCATAATCGAGCCCGATGGCGTTTTTCGAGCGGATAACAGGAAGGTGGGCCGTCCGGTCGGTATCGTTCGGCCTCACTCACGGGTGATAGAACTACCCAAGCACGTGGAGGAGGATGAAGAGGATGGAGAAAGAGTGGGCGCGAAGATACTCGAATGCTGGCTTGCTACGGAAGTGAAAGCTACCTCGACAAGCGATGCGTGTTCCCAGAGAAGGACAAAGTAAGGACAAGGTTGAGGTAACCGATAATTTGTCAACATCCTAAATTTCCAAAGTATTGTGTTGTAGGAGTTGAGAGTTATTTATTTTACTTTGGAAAATAGGATGTTCGATTTGAGCTTAAGCGATTTAATATCTGCGTAATTTCTTGTCTCTTGATTATATGGTTCCTCTGCGATGTTACGGCGAGATGGTATTACGGTGAAGGACTATGGATAGTCCGTTGTTGACGAACACGTCGTTATCGCGACGTTAGCCCAATCTTCGGGGAGTTGACCTGCAGTTTTATTCTTTTCTTTCTTTCTTTCTTTGTCTTGTTTTGTTGTTCTTGTTGATCTATACATTGTCGTTGAGTTTGTTTTGCTCGGATACGGAAGTTGTCGTGACGAGAGGCCGTGATGCTCAACTCTGACGCACGATACGTTCGATTATCGAAGTATCATCCTCTATGGTTATTTTGAGCTTTTTATGTTTGAGCAGGGGCGATTACTTTCGATTTAAAATTAATGAGGGGTATGTTTACTATATTACTGTGTCGTGATGTATTGTTTTGTTGCTTAACGTGCCTTGTGCTTATTTTGATTGTTTGAATTAAGCTTGGTCTATCACGAGTAAGTTAGGATCTTGATTTGTACTGGCCAACTTCTGTGGTATTAGTCATCACGATTTTTGAATTTCGAAACTTTTGGTGATATCACGATTTGAGTATAATGTGAATTGTGAGGCTGTGATTGATAGAAAATGAATAGGAAATTGATGTGATTTGTCAGAAGCTAATGTTGGGGGAAGTGTTAACATTGTGGTTGCCTATATACTTGTTTCATTTTATATATAAAAAAAAATGTGAAAAGAAGAAAATAGGAGAATGAAAGCTCCAGGTATCTTGTTGAGATTGTTGAAATGGAGGATGGGATTATGTCCCTCTTTCTCGAAATTTGAAAATGGACATGGGAAACCACGTTAGGAGACTCGGTTCATCGAGAGTGCACCTTTAATTTATTCAAAATGTTAAAACTTTCTTTGTGCTATATAAAAAAACTTGTTGCTAAAAGTGACCATTAGTTAGTTACCTAACGGAGAGTTGGAGTACGGCGAGAGATTACCTTTTTATTTATTGGAAGTCGATTGTGGTTCTTGATTTATTTAGCATTATCTTTGAATTAAGTAAACACCAAGTGTGGAAATGCAATAAGGTTTGATTGATTAGAATAAAGTAAAAAGTTGCATGGGTTATTTTCATTCTTATTAGTATAGACTTTGCGAGGACAAGCAAATGGATAAGATGTAATGAGCGTAGCGGGCGCTCGTGCACTGCGTCTTGTGACCGACGTTGGCTCCGTTCTCTCGGCGTCCGAACTCCGATTCGAACCGTTTGTGCCCACAAACTCCTGTCAAAATGCTCTTCAATAATATATGATCCTTGGCAGATCAATTAATCCTATTTTATGCCGTTTTCTACAAAACATCGAGGCGAGCAGTAAGTCCGAATCGATAAATAATGAGACCAAAGCATAAATAGGAAAACCATGAAAATGACACGTAAAACAAAACCAGAATCATCACAAAATCATACCAAACAATGTGTAACCTAACCAAATTCACTGAATTAACCTGTTAATCGTTTACCAATTTAATCCACATTCGGATGAAAGATCACTAATGTAACTATAGTTTCATGGGACGACCTATAGTAGTTTAGCCTAAACTCTATCTCGATCGGTCTCAAAAGTAAGCTAATTATCAAAAGCACACAAAGATTTAACCTCCTACGGTTCACTATCTCGGAAGTGGTCAATAGCGTATTATAAATTCGATATCGATTATACGATTAATTCATGGGACATCAATCACATAACTAACATGTTAATATTGATGAGACACCAACACATGAGAATTAAAGCCAAGAATATAAATCATGAATGGGAATGCAAAAGCGATCAGCCCGATTAATTATATAAATCAGTCGACATCTGAACTATGATCGTCGAACTTTAGCTTCATATAATTAAAATAATAAAACAATAAATAAATAAAAATAACATAAACTGAATTAAATAAATAAAGCAATAAGGATCCACGAAAAACAATATGGCGGCTTCGATCCGTAAATAAATTGAACTCTAAAATAAACTAAGCTAAGAAAGCTGGAATAGAACTTGCGAAAGAATATAAAGAAAATTTGTGTTACGCTATGGAATGGTGTTTTCAACTAAATCTATCTCCTATTTATAATGAATTGCTAGCTCCCTTTCTAGTTCATAGCACAAGCCTTCTCCATCTCGGACTATGATTAGAATTGTACCGCGGAATAGGAGTGCGCCTGTTGAAACACTATCACGAGGAAGATTGCGAATCTTCGGTGATTTGGCTTCAATTGCTCCTCTCTAGCAAAGCTAGAGAGGGAGTTCAGTGAGTCGAGAACACTTCAAAATTGCTGAAAATTCGCTCATCCTCGCGACCAAGCATCTCGACCAGCGGTCGCGAGCGTTCTCGCAGCGTAATTCACTGCGTCGCAGCGACTTAGCGTTTCGCTCCGTTTTCTCGTCCGG